>PVKN010033687.1:0-11987 GCA_004027915.1 Capromys pilorides
CAGTAACCAGAAAGAAATATTTCAAACCAGTATCATTTGTGATGATACATACGAATTTCAACAAAAGAGCAGAAAAATTGGATTTAGAACTATTTAAGAATGAATATGTATCTCCTCAAGCGAAATTATTCACTCAGGAATAAAAGTCTGTTCAACATCCAATAATCAATTAGCTGGTCATGCTTGCTTGTAATCCCAGCACTCAGGAGGCTGAAGCAGGAGAAATACAGTGAGTTCAAGGTCCTATAGAAAGACCCTTTTTCAAAAACAACTAGGGCCAGCCAGATAGTTCAATGGACTAAAGCACGTGCTTAGGCAGAGTGTGGTGGCCAGACTTGGATCCCCAGTGTGCCATGCTGGCCCTGCCCCTAGGGAGTGCTGAGACAACGAGGTGGCATATGCCTGTAATCCCAGGGCTTCGGAGGCTGAAAACAGGAGGACCACTATGAGTCCAATCTATGTAGTGAGACCCTGTAAACCCTGCACTAAATACATTTTTAAAAAATAAGTTAAGCACCTGAAAAAAACTAGCATTCATTCATTCATGTTAAGAAAACTCTCAGCAAATTAAGAATAGAATGAAATTTCTTTCATAGAATAGAATTTCTTTAATAGAAAAGAATTTCTTTAATTGTAGTAATAGAAATTATATGTCTACAGAAGACCTACAACCACCCTAAGGTCTCCCTGAGACACAACGACCCACACCTTAAGGGAGAAGTTTATTCTAGTTAATGGTTTCTGCCTATGGCAGGCTGTACCCAAAGGAGAAAGAGGAGCGGAGAGGGCCATGGCTGAGGATAAGATGCTCAGCCCAGCAGCCAAGAAGCAAGCAGGAAAGAGAGGAGACATGAAGACACCCTCCAGGCCTCACTCCCAGGGATCCACCTCCACCTGGGGCCCTAACCCTAAGGGTACACTCACCAACCAATTCAGGGACAGATGAACCCTCTGAAAAGCATGGCATCCCACAGTCCTTCCAAACACATGAGACTTTGGGGCCACTTTCGATTAAAACCATAACATCTTTGTTTTTTAATCATTTCACTTTGCTTTATTTTTGCAACATGTTTAATACATGTGTTAATATATCAGATTAAGATAGACAAAATGGTATGTTATATAGCAAAATACCATATGCAGTTAACACCTGTAGCCCTCCCACCCTAGCCCTAGAAATTTCACACACCATCGTGTTTCTCTCTCCCACTTTACATCCCTGCCACAGGCAGTCACTAAACTAAATTTTGACTTATTGTTCCGTTTCTTTTCTTCTAAGCCCTTTACAATATAGTTTTATCACATATTCATGTTTAGACAATATGTCCTTAATTTTGTTTATTAGCTCAGTAAAAATAGTACCATATCACATACAGCCTCCTAGAACTCATTTTTTATATTAATATTTCCAGAGATTCTCTTTTTTCTCAAAGTTATTCTTCATTTTGATACTGAAAAAATAAGTTAGTTTCCCTTAGGATGGGAATAAGAACAGGGTTTCTTCTGTCATCAAACGAGTTCAGTACATACAGGAACTCCTGGCCTAGGCCCGATAAAGAAATAAAATCAACAAGCAAGAAAGGATGAAAAACACTGCACATGTTCTCAGATGATATGATTAACTATGCAAGAAATCCCAAAGAAATCTACAAAGTCATCTCTCAGAATGAGGCTAAAATATTCCCAGGATATACAACCAATATATAAAATCAGTGTATTCCCACATAGAAAGAAGCAACAGAAATTTGAAGAAAAAAGAATTTTAAATAATTTACAATAGCACCAAGAATTAAGTACTTAGGGCTAGGGAGAGAGCTCTGTGGCATAAATGCCTACCTGGCAAGTGCAAGGTCCTGAGTTCAATAACCAGTATCACAACAAAATAAAAAAAATAAGTACTTATATGCAAAATATGTGCAGGGTTTGCATACAAAAAGTACAAAACATAAATGAAAGAAAGTGAAATTAGATATATAAGGAGATATGCCACATTTACGAATCAGAATAATCAATATTGTTAAGATAGCCACCATCTTCAAAGAATGTGTATGCTTAGCACATCCAAACCATAACTTCAGCAGTTTTTGAAGATACAAACTAATTCTAAAATGTATACAAGGGCCAGCCAAATAGCTCAGCAGATTAAAGCACCTGCAAGCAGGCACAGGGGCTAGGGGTTCAATCCCTCGGCCTGCTATGACAGCCCTACCTCCAGGGAGCACTGAGGCGGCAATTGAGACTGTGCGCACACCTGTAATCCCAGCTCGCCGGAGGCTGTAAACAGGCGGCTCACTATGAGTCCGATCTACTAGTGAGACCCTGAACACCCTAAAGACCCTTCCCTAAAAATAAAAAATAAAATAAAATGTATGTGAGAAGTTAAAAGAATTTTTAAAAAGCTAAAGAAGTCTCTAAAAGCACAAAACTGAAAAACTCAATCTGATTTGAAAATCCACTGTAAAGCCACCATCATCTATGTGATAGGATGCCGGCCAAAGGCAGATACAGATAAAAGAAAGTAGACGAGGCCAGAAAAAGACCCATAGAAATACAGAGTCGATTTTCGGCGGAGGTACTTCATGGAGAAAGTTCTGTCTTCCCAGCCAATCCTGCGGACACAGCTGAGCATCCATGCCCGACGCAGGGCCCTGCCGCACAGCCCGGGCTCTGCGCGAAGCCCAGAGCAGATCCCTGACATAATGGTAAACCTAAAACTCTCAGACGTTTAGAAGAAATGCAGGACAAAGTCTGTGAGACCTTTGTCTTCGTTGCTAAGGTTTTAGATTTTCTAAAAACATGAACAGTAAAGAAAAATTAATAAATTAGGCTTAAGATATTAAAAACTTGCCTGTAAGGCAGTCTTAAGGGAATAAGAAAACCCCGGCTTGCAGAGAGATTTTAGTACCTCCTGTGTCTAAGAGCAGGCTCGAACCTAGATCACCGCTATGGTCTAAATAGCGTCTCCTCCGCAATGCAAGTTGTAGTGGTTGATACATTGTGTCAACTTGGCTGGATGACTCAGCGGCCCTGTTCCCTGTTGGTGGGGGTCCCGCCCTGGGGTACAGTTGGTTCCTCCCTAAATCGTACCCTGCCTAGGGTACGATTGGCTCCTCCCTAGAGCGGGATCAAGGGCCCGGCCCGGGATATGATTGGTTCCACCCTAGGGCACAATGGCCCCACCTCAGAGTGACTCAACCCAGAGAGACCTCATAAAGAGGCTGAGGCCGGAGTCACGACTTCACTTCGTCGGAGGAGCTTCAGTCTTGGCATTAGGCCTGGACTTCACCGTTTGACTTACAGCGCAGACTCTTCAGCCTCCAGCTTGGATCTTTCACCTCCCGTCGCAGACTCTTCAGCATCCATCGCAGACCCATCGGCCGACGGATAGAGACTGACACGGAGCACTGCAGTGAGTTTCAGACCTTGGGACGGAATTCTTCAGTCCGAGGTGTGCAGACGCCCTCTGCACGCTTCCTCATCTGACTCTGGGGCTATTGTAAGTCAATCTTATAATTCCTTATAGATTGTATATTTGTGTTAATATCCATTCCTTATATTCTATCTGTTCTATTCCTCTAAAACCCTGACCAATATAGGCCCCTAGGTCAAGACGGGATGCTGGCTTCCCCTCCCTCCCATGATCAGATCTTCAGGTTGTCTTCCTAGATAGTTAGGATATATAGGGAGAAAAACCTGAAGGTCTTCAGATTTTTTTTGTTTCCCCTATTGGGCAGGGTGCTTCTTAGAGACCCTGCACCCTTCATAGCCTGGTCTCCCAAAAGGACAAAACACTCAAGTGTGCTTACAAGAGCCTTAAGGCCATTTTCCCCCATTCCTGGCCGGGGTGGGAAGGTGGGAAGCAAAACAGACCAGTTCAAGCCTGGAACGTGCTATAGAATGAGATCCTATCCTATCTCAAAAATAGGGTTAAATCAAGAAATAACATAGGGTAAAATTCAGCAGTAGAAAAATACTGACATGGGTCTGTGTGTTCCATGGCTGAGGCTGATTGTGATATTTCAGGTCTGCATCTGGAGAGCTGCAGTGATGTCGACTGAAATCGAGTCCTCAGACGTGATCCGTGTTATTATGCAGTACCTGAAGGAGAACAGTTTACATCAGACATTGGCTACCTTACAGGAGGAAACTACTGTGTCTCTGAATACCGTGGACAGTATGGAGAGTTTCGTGGCTGATGTTATTAGTGGCCAGTGGGATACTGTTTTACAGGCTATACAGTCATTGAAATTGCCAGACAAAACACTTATTGATCTCTACGAGCAGGTTGTTCTGGAGCTGATGGAGCTCCGTGAACTTGGTGCTGCCAAGTCACTTCTAAGACAAACTGACCCCATGATCATGTTAAAACAGACACAGCCAGAGCGGTATGTTCAGTTGGAGAATCTCCTGGCCAGGTCTTATTTTGATCCTCGTGAGGCATACCCAGATGGAAGTAGCAAAGAGGAAAGAAGAGCAGCAATCGCCCAGGCCTTAGCTGGGGAAGTCAGTGTAGTGCCTCCATCTCGTCTCATGGTGTTGCTGGGACAGGCACTGAAATGGCAGCAGCACCAGGGCTTGCTGCCTCCTGGTAGGACCATAGATTTGTTTCAAGGCAAAGCTGCTGTCAAAGATGTGGAAGAAGAAAAGTTTCCTACACAGCTGAGCAGGCCTATTAAGTTTGGTCAGAAATCACATGTGGAGTGTGCTCGGTTTTCTCCAGATGGCCAGTATCTGGTCACTGGATCTGTTGATGGATTCATTGAAGTATGGAATTTTACTACTGGAAAAGTCAGGAAGGATCTTAAGTACCAGGCCCAGGACAACTTCATGATGATGGATGATGCTGTTCTCTGTATGTGTTTCAGCAGAGATACAGAAATGTTAGCCACTGGTGCCCAAGATGGAAAGATCAAGGTCTGGAAAATTCAGAGTGGACAGTGTTTAAGGAGATTTGAAAGGGCACACAGTAAAGGAGTCACCTGTCTGAGCTTTTCGAAGGACAGCAGTCAGATCCTTAGTGCCTCCTTTGACCAAACAATTAGAATTCATGGTTTAAAATCAGGGAAAACACTGAAAGAATTCCGTGGTCATTCCTCCTTTGTCAATGAAGCAACATTTACACAAGATGGACGTTATATCATTAGTGCATCCTCTGATGGCACTGTAAAGATCTGGAATATGAAGACCACTGAATGTTCAAATACCTTGAAATCCTGGGGCAGCACTGCAGGGACTGACATTACTGTCAACAGTGTGATTCTGCTCCCTAAAAACCCAGAGCACTTCGTGGTGTGCAACAGATCAAACACAGTGGTCATCGTGAATATGCAGGGACAGATTGTCAGAAGCTTTAGCTCTGGTAAGAGAGAAGGTGGTGACTTTGTTTGCTGTGCCCTCTCTCCCCATGGCGAATGGATCTACTGTGTAGGAGAGGACTTTGTGCTCTACTGTTTCAGCACTGTCACTGGCAAGCTGGAGAGAACATTGACAGTTCATGAAAGGGATGTGATTGGTATTGCGCATCATCCCCAGCAGAATCTCATTGCGACCTACAGTGAGGATGGACTCCTAAAGCTCTGGAAACCATGATTCAGCTTTCTTTTTTTTTCACTTTTTCAAAAAAAGCTGGAAGAATGCATGTACTTAAATGAAGATTGAATAAATTAAAGAAATACTTTTGTATTTGTGCTTTTTATTATTATTTTTAGGTTAGCTTCTCTAAGCAAAGAAATTCTGATTAGCCACAAGAATAATTTTCTGCTGAGGCTGTAGGGTCGATGTGAGTTGAGACCAGCCTGGGCTACAAAAGTGAGCTCAAGGCCAGCCTGAACTGCACAGCGATACCCTGTCTCAAAAAGACAAAAAAAGAATAATTTTCCGAAGCTTCATGTTTAGCAGTTGCCTTCGTAAAATACATTTTTAATGTATTAGTTTTTCTTTCTTTATTTTTCCCTCCCTTTCCCAGTGCCAGAAACAGGACACATAGCCTCATACACATTAGGCAAGGACTCTCACTTTGAGTTTAGCCCCAGCCCGTAGTCTTACCTGCTTCTAACAGGGCCAATCACTTCAATGTTTTCATCATTCTTCCCTGGAGAGTGAGGTGCTAATGTTTTTAAAAAATTCTTTTCATTATTTTGATGGATAAAGTTTGCCTCTCATCATGAACCTTGTAAATAAGTATTCGGTAGCTATGTCCTGTGACCTCTGCTCCTGTTTTTTCAAGATGTTAATCAACTTTACCCCTTTCTGGAGATTATTAAAAAAAAATACTGGCATGCCTAGAGATCAGCTTGGCTGGATGACTCAGCGGCCCAGTTCCCTGTTGGTGGGGGTCCCGCCCTGGGGTACAGTTGGTTCTTCCCTAAAGCGTGACCAGGGCCTGCCTAGGGTACGATTGGCTCCTCCCTAGAGCAGGATCAGGACCCGTCCTGGGATACGATTGGTTCCACCCTAGGGCACAATGGGCCCACCTCACAGTGACTCAACACAAAAAGACTTTATAAAGGGGCTGAGAATGGAGTCAAGACTTCATTTGTTGGAGGAGCTTCAGTCTTCGTGTTCAGCCAGGACTTTATCATCTGGCTTGCAGGCAGACTCTTTAGCCTCCAGCTTGGATCTTTCGCCATCCGTTGCAGACTCTTCAGCATCCATCACAGACAGAGATTTACATGGAGCACTGCAGTGAGTTTCAGACCTCGGGACTGAATTCTCCAGTCCAGGGTGTGCAGACGCCCTCTGCATGCTTCCTCATCTGACTCTGTGGCTATTGTAAGCCAATCTTACAATTTCTTATATATTGGATATTTTGTGTTAATATCCATTCCTTATATTATATCTGTTCTGTTCCTCTAAGTAAAACCCTGACCAATACACATGTTGAAGCTGAATCCCTCGTGCATTTGACTGATTCACTCATAAATGCTTTGCTTTCTTAAGTGAGATTGGCACCCTTATAAAATCCTGCAGAGGGGGCCAGGAGATAGCTCAGTGGAATAAGTGCTTGCCTGGCAAGCTCAAGGTCCTGGGTTCCATCCCTGGTACCACCACCACCAAAAAATAAATGAATAAATAAAAATGCTGCAGAGCCAGGGGAATTGCTCGCTCTCCTGCCTTTCCATGCTTTGCATACTATGAGGGCACAGTGTCTCGGGCAGAGACAGAAACAAAGAGCCGTCCTGAAAGCAGACACTAGGGTGCCTCAAGGTGCTGAAGAGGCTGAGGTCTTGGTCTCAGGCTTCCCAGTCTCCAGAAATAGGAGTAATCAATTTCTGATGTTTACACATCTTTCAACCTGTGCTACTTTGTCGAAGAGACTAAGACAAATACCCAAAGACCTTTCAAAAGTGAGAAACAATTTTCCTTTAAAAATGAGATCCGAGAAGTCAGTCAACATCAACAGTCACTGAGACAAATTACAAGCACTAGAGGTACCACCATGTCCCTGAAATGGCCAAAATGTAGGCATCATCCATGTCAAGACCTGCAAAAATACAAAGCAACAGAGACCCTCACACATGGGTGGGCCACGTTGAAAAATAGTTTGGTAATTTTCTACAAAATTAAACATACATTTTCCATATGACCCAGTAATCCCACTCAGGCATTTACTGCATAAATTAGAAACATACATTCACCTGAAGACCTCCACAAAAATGTTAATAACAAGTTTATCCATAACACACCCAAACTGGAAAAAAAAAAAAACCCAAGCTTCAGGGGGTGACAAGTTAGACAGTTCGTGGTGCATCCATACACCTCAAAACTTAGCAATAAAAAGGTGGGAAACGACTGATTCATACAACTACATACATGGATTAAATCCGAAGTACATTTCACTAAGTAGAAAAAGCAGACCCCCAAACATTTGTATTGTTTGATTCCATTTAATAATACTATGTTAGCTCACTGTAACAAAATACCTATGATAATCAACTTTAAGAAAAAGTAAGGTTAGTGTGACTCAACTCCAGAGGTTTCACTCCATGGTCTCACATTCTATCACAGTTGTGTGGGTCGGTCGTAAAGCAGAACATCACAATGGGTATCAGAGCACCCTGCACCTCCTGGAGGCTGGGGAGCAAAGAGAAAGAGGAAGGGGCTGGGTTCCCACGAGTTCTCTAAGGCCACACCCCCAAGCGTCCAGCCTCCTTCCAGGGGGCCCCACCTTTCAAGGTCTCTACCTCTCTGGAGACCAAGTCTTCAGCCCACAGCCTGTGGGGGGCAGTCAGCTCCTGGGCCTATAGCAGTGGTGCTCAGAAAAGACAAGCCCATCCAGACCGTAAACACATCAGTGGCTTCCAGGAATTGGGGGCCCACATCAGTGACTCCGAGCGAGTGTAGGAGAGAGAGCTACAGTAGGACCTGAACATGGCTTTGCAGAAGATGACAGAGAAAGAAGACAAACTCTCTGCATAGGAGGTTTTTCCATTTACAGGCTAGCTCTAAAGGATGTACACATCACTGCATGGATGAAACAAACCTTAAAACATTTTAGTTTCTAGAAGTAAAACCTGTCCAGAACACTGCATCTGGTCTGATTTTCTCTGCCTCCTCCCCATGGACATTCCTAAGGATGTAGCAGCAGGAGGAGCCCCAGGGTCTCCAGCTGGGGCAGGACGAAGCCCCCTACAGTGCAAAGCATGGGTTGGCTGCTCTCGTTTGCATATGGCACATTCCCTCCAAAACTCATCTTGAAATTTGATTGCTGTGGTGATGGTAGTGGGGGGTAGGGCTTCAAGGAGGGACTGGGTCATTAAGAGGGGTCCACAAGTAAGTTCTCACTCCTACAGGATTGGGTTAGTCACCACAGGAGTGGGTGGTTTTAAAGTATCTCGCATTTTATGCCCATACCTGGTTCCCCTTCTGCTTTCTACCAAGCCAGGAAATAACCGAAAGCCATCGCCAGAAGCCAAGCAAATAGTATCACCATACTCTTGGATTTCCAGGGCCATGAGCCAGGATAAACCTCTGTCCTTCATAAATTGCCTAATCTCAGATGTTCTCTAATAGAAACAAAAACAGCCTAAGATAGTGGCATACTATGGAACTGCAAACGCAGATCCTTCACTAGAATACGAGTTGCACTCTAAAATGGATCTGTCTCACTTTCTCTCTCTCCAAATGCAAACACATGAAACCTACCACTACTAATAGACTTACTTCTACTGTGTTCTATGGGAGTTATATCAATACACTTTTTACACAAGGTGTCACTATGTAGTTCAGGCTGGCCTTGAACTCACTATGTAGCTTCGATTAACCTCAAATTCATGGCAACCTCCACCTCAGCTCCCAGGTGCTGGGATTTCAGGTGTGCGCCACCATGCCTGACCCTAATACCTTTTCTGATGTTTATTTTTATCAGCACATGTTTGTAACACACAATGATTACACGCATCAAAAGGGTCGATACATGTGCATACTAGTGCATACTATGTCTCAATCCTTTTTATGCTTCATTCTTTATTTTTCTCTCTCCCTCCTTCCCTCTCTTGCAAAAGATCTATCTCTATGTTCTACGCCTACCTTTTCTTTTGTGCCTTTTTTTTTAATATCTTAGGAAGGGTCTTCAGGGTGTTCAGGGTCCCACTACTAGATTGGACTCATAATAATCCACCTGTTTACAACCTCCCAAGAGCTGGGATTACAGGTGTGCACTACCAAGCCCAGTCTCAGTTGCTGTCTCAGTTGGGGGGGGGGGATATAAAGGTGGAGGTTGGGGCCAGCATGACAGGCTCAGGGATCGAACTCTCTGCCCTTGTACTTGCTTGCAGGTGCTTTAGTCTGTCCTGCCCCTTAATTTATTTATATTTTGCGTTTCTCATATAAAAGGAACCATGCAGTATTTAAGCTTATAGGTCTACTTTATTTTATTTGACATTACGGTCTCAATGCACATCCATCAGACTTTAAAAAAAAAAAATCTTGAGGTTAGGTCTACTCTGTCTCCTGACAGCTTTCTGACTTGCCACAACTCTCATTCTTTGGATGGCACAAGTGATCCTGTAAATTTCTACATCTCGAATCCTTGCAGAATGGAGAACATGATGCGTGGGGCGTCCTCACGGCTCTCTGCCTAGCCCACCTGACTTGGCAGTGGCACCACGCAGACCCGCAACACCTCGGCAGGGCCCTGCGCAGCGCGTCATTCTCTACGAAGCTGAACCATCACTAGACACTCCCTTAAAACTCTCCAAGGACATCCATAAACAGTATATCTACCAAACCAGCTCCGTGAAAAATCTCCTGAAACCCATTAAAACAGCTTTCGTATTTTTTCCCAGCGTGGATATAGTATAGTAAGGTTTGGGATCTTACTTACTAAATATAGATGGTGAACATTTCCATGTGATTATTTTTTAAACTACATTTTTTTAAAATAACACTACAATTTGGAATGTATTCACAGGTTTTTACTGATTGAGAAAACCTGAAGAAAAGGTAGGGAATTACAAATCGCCTAATTTTTTAAAAAATCTTGTCTGTATGTATGTACTTGGTACAAGGTCTCGCTACGTAGCTCAGACTCAAAGGGATCCTCCTGTCTCAGCCTCCCCAGGTCTGGAATTGCAGGCAGGCTCCACCACGCCTGGTCTCAGTGGCTGGCTGGGGATGGGCCCTGCGCGGCAGGCGGTACCGGGGATCAAACCCGGATCCTAGCACTTTCCACACAGGCACTTAGACCTCCCGAAGTATTTACTCAACCCTAGTGTAATTTTTTAAGTTAAAATTAAAAATATAAATAAATCTAAAACTTCCATTGTGTAAAATCGTAGGAAAAAAGTGTTACGTCTGGCTCCAGTGTTGGTAACTTCAGTTCACTCTCCTCAGAGGCACCCGTGTGTGATGAGCGTGGGAAGCTCATAACATGAAAACAACACAGGAAGGGGAGAGTTTTCTTGTCACTTCTGTTTCTTCCTCTTGGCTCCAACCTTTTATAAACACAGACACCCCTGCTGCCATCGGATGTCTACACAGGCACACAGGGATGGAGGAGCCGCCAAGCAGGAGGGGCACCCAGCAGGAGGGGCACCAAGCAGAAGAGTTGTGGCTTCTGATCTGAGGAAGCCACGCCCTATGCCTCGCCCGCACCAAGACAAGCCACGCCCACACCAATCCCAAGCCACGCCCACACCACGACCCTTCCTGCAGTCCTGCACTGCTGCGTGAAGACCCCCCCAGGTCCCTCGGCCCCGCGCCCTGACCAAGCTCTTCCAGGGGATGCTGCCCTGCAGGAGGGGAGCGAATGCCACGCACAGAGGCCGGGACTCTGAGCCTGCTGCTTCCCCTGGCCCCAAGCCGTGGTCTTTTCACATAGGATCATACCCTCTTTCTCATCACCGTTCTAGGGGGCTGTCCCCACTTTACCAATAGAGTGCACAATTACAGCTGTCACAAAAATGTGCAGTTTTCCCTTGGTCTTTAGGTCTTCATTTTTGTACTCCCCGTTATGTAAAACTTTAATTAAAGAAATATGCTTTTGTTTTCTCCTGTTAGCTTGTCTTTTACTAAAGGCGTATGGGCTATGCTTCTTGCCGTTCCTACAAGTGCAAGCTTTTTACTCAGATTTTTCTTTCTTTCTTTCTTTCTTCTTTTTTTTTTTTTTTTTTTTTTTTTTTTTTTTTTTTTTTTTTTTTTTTTTTTTTTTTTTTTTTTTTTTTTTTTTTTTTTTTGTCTTTTTGAGACAGGGTCTCACTATGCAGTCCAGGCTGTCCTTGAGCTCAGGCTGGTCTCGAACTTGCAAGGGTCCTCCTGCCACGGCCTCCTGAATAAGATTACAGGCGTGCACCTTGCCTCGTTTTTATAACTCGCAGTTTTGGTCACTTGCTCACCTCCCACAGTGGCTACATTGCACACCCAACGTTCGCACATGCGCATAACACATTTCTTCTTTAACCTTTCTCCCCCCTCCTTCCTCTTATCTCTGCAGCCCTCTCCCATTTGAACAAAACCTACCTCACTACTTTCTGTGATCCCTATTTGGA
>PVKN010033688.1:0-11984 GCA_004027915.1 Capromys pilorides
GTCTCAAATTGAGATTATTAGTGACAGATTTACCTACTCAATAGCACACTTTCAAAGTCTCAGGCATGACTTTCAGAAGGTGAGACCCTTGAACCTAGAAAATCCTGAAATTTGGAAATATGGTTTCCAAAATTTTATTAGGAAATATGGTTTCTTTTGTGAAACTGATTCATAGCAATGAATAAGTGTCATCAAAGCTAGTGCTAGTCTCACTAACTATTCTACAGAATGAAATTTATTTTAATCTTTATAATTATTAGGTGTTAGTGATCATTTGAGATACTCAGAAATATTTGAATCTGCTCATTTTAAATGTTTGAGGGCTGTAGGTTTTTAATTCATCTTCATTTTTGGTTTCTAATTTTAATACTACCAGTAGTGATGGCAGATTCTCTTATGAAGTGGCCAGAATGCATTACAATCTTTTTCTGTGCATAAAGCATTAATCGTTATGCCATCTGGCATGAAATTTCTATTTCAAATGCCATCTATAGAAAGGAATCATGTCTTCCGAAATTGCTAATGGGCAAAGCTTTTGTCATGTAACTTAATGTTGACTGATATTTGCTCCTGTGAAATGGCTAGTCTAATAAGATACACTATAACCAAAAGGAAGATTTATACTCTATAATATTGCCATTCTTTTGGAGGTAGTTCCAGTTAGTATGCAGAGAATTAATTGATGCTGAATTGTAGCTTTTGATTTCTACTTATATATTTAAAAATTAGTAACTTTCAAAGATATTGACACTGAACAAAATTTAAAATTTAATGAAATCTTATTTGGGAATTTCTTTCCATGCACATAGTTCAAATGGAATTTTAACTAAACGTTGAACTCAGCACCTGCAGTCACGGAAACCTGAGGGATAAAACATTATCATGTGATTTGTGTTTCTCCCTAACTTACATCCCACTCAAAAGGCTTTTGTTTTAGAATGTAACTCTTTTCATTCCCAGGTTGAGCCCTTTTTTGTCAACCTTGCCTTATTTGATGTGAAGAACAATTGTAAGATTTCAGCTGACTTTCATGTGGACCTGAATCACTTGTCTGTCCGTGAAATGCTATGTGGTGCTTCTGCCCAGATGGCCAGCGATGGAAGCCTAAAGGGATCTTCACCCATGTCTTTCATTCATGGAATTGCTGAATCACAGTTGCGCTACATAAAGCAGGTAAAGAGTGTCCTTTGGCTTTGATAGCACATTCAGAACAAGAGGCAGAAACGTCCTTCCACTATTTAACGGTTTCACACCGCAGTGCTGTGGTATTCTATCTCTTGTACGACTTGCTTGTAGGTATTTTTCTGGTAACTGAAGTTGGAGGGGGAAAATAGTAACCAATGAACTTGGTGATATTGTATCAGGAAGGAAACTTTTCATTGGGACCATGGTGTGAGACTCGCAGTATTTTGTGAGATAGAGTACGGATATGGACAGGCAGGCAGGCAGATAGACAGAAAGAGACAGACAGACACACACACAGAGTTGTGTATATTTATGAATAAAGCAATAAGTGCCTCAGTTGCCTTTTTGAAGAACTGACTCTGTATTAACTCTCCCACTCCTCTTTCCCAAGTCTGTTAGTGAGTAGGGAGTTCTAATGGATTAAAACCTATGTAAGAGCTTCAGCTTGAAAAGAAATGGAGAGGGAACGCCTGTGTCACAGCTAAATGCTCCTCTATTCTGTCCCATCTGGTGCAAAGAATCCCATTTAGAAGGAAGATGATGGGTTCTTGGCATCCTGACCACTGGCCAGGCTGGAGGCCAAAGAGATCAGGGCTGCAGGACTGATACAGACAGGATGGTGTGGAGATGAAGTGGGAAGAGGCATATGAACAAAACTGCCCACAGTGTAAGGAGATTGATCTTTCCCAAAAGAAAAGTGTTAGTTCTGTTTCCTGATTATAAAGGTAAGTAAATCTTATGTAGAAAATTCGGACAACACAGAAATATAAAAAAGAAAATAAAAGTCACCATCCATAGATAAAAGCTATTAACATTTTAGTGACCACTTTCCAGACATCTGTGTTGTATCTGTGCAAATATATGTATGTATTACATATGCTCCTATAAAAATTATGTCACTTTCATGCTATTTTAAACATACCTGACAAGCACACGGAGTTTATTCAGTGCAACACAGCTATAGGAGTGGTAGCAGTAACAGCCATTTCTATAAACAAGTGGGAACAGAATGCTTCTATTAATTGCCAAACAGCTCCAAATTGTAATACTTACTGCTGGCATCAATGTAGGAAAATGCAGAGACTGCGGGAATGGTGAACAGTAGGTGCCCAGTAAATATTAGCTGTGGCACTAACCAGTGGGAGACGTTAGACACGTGGGCCTTAAAGGTGCTGGGCAGCACAGCATGGACTGTGCTGTCCAATAGCCCAGGCTGTGATCTTCTTCACTTGCTTATTCACCACATCACTCACTCAAAGCCTCTGTTTCTTCATCTGTAATATATGTCCATAGTAGTAGTGCCTGCATTTAAGGGGCTTCTAAAATGAAGACTGAGTGAAATAAAGCCGGAAAACCATCTGGTGCAGTAAAAATTAGCATACAATTAGCTGGGCATGGTAAAGTACACATGTAGTCCCTGTTTATTAGGAGGCGGAAGTAGGAAAATAACTTGCACTGAGAATTGGAGGCCAGCTTGAGCAACGCAGTGAGAGCCTGTCTCTGAAAAGGATTGCACTCAAGATGCACTGCTCAGCGTACTGTCTGCAGGGGCAGCTCAGGCAGTGTGCCAGCCCTGGCTCATAGCTTGAGCAGCGTGCTCCTGGCAGCAGCAGCCAAGTTCTGTGACCTTGACACACTTGGACAGGCCATCCTTGCAACAATCAGGCACCCCATGTACATTATTTCATTTAACCCCTACAAGAGATTTAGGAAATCACTACTATTTTCAAAACCATGGCATTTCATATATGAGAAAGCCAAGACTTAGAAAAGATATGATTTATCTCAACTCATAAATAGTAAAGCTAGAATTTGAGGCCAGGAAAGTTGATTTTGGGGAAGTTTTTATCCAGTTTGTTGCATATGTGCTGCTTGAAAATTCAAAGCTGAATCAGCCATTCCCCAGACTGGTTGCAAGTGGTTTGACTTTTGGAGAATTGTTGATCTCTTACACTCAATTTTCTATTTGGTCCCATCTACCTCACAGGCTTCCCTGTAGAACAAATGAGACAGTGTATTTGAAACCTGGAAAGTACTGTATTAACAAAATGGGTAATATACCAAGTAGAGAAAGAAAATTTGGTAGAGAACCAGTGATGGATTTTTCACTCAAATTCATTGGTGTGGTGCTCCTTCAAACAATAGCCAAACCCCACTAACCAGCTGGTTAGAGGACCTGTGTCTGGAAAGTGCCAAAGGAATGACCATTCCACATACATTCAAGGAAAACTTGTGCATCTTCGGTTAGTTCCATATTAGTACCTGGAAGAAGGTCTGCAGAGAGAACATGAGTTTTGAATCCTCTGTGTCCTTCTTTTATGTTGAAAGCACCAGAACTCTTTTACTGCAACAAAGGAATTTTTTCTACAGGGTGGTTCAGTTTTTATGGTACGCAGAGCACTAATGCATTTTCTTCTAGCTGCAATGCATATGAATGCAATGTGCAGGAATCAATTACCCTCAAACTATAGGCAGCTGTGTTTAAAAATGCATATCTAGTTCTGCTAGAAAAAAACACATTCTTCTAACATCTGATAACTATAGTTACAGTAGTTACACCTGCACTTTGGGGACTAGTGGCTGTGAAGTTGGTGACTGAATGTAAAAATCCATTTTTGAAAGGAACAATGAGAGTTTTGAAACCTAAGTGAAAAGAAAATGCTACCTATTTCTAGAATTCTCAACATGATCCTGTGTTGAATATCAACATTCTATACTGAACACACTGCTAGGAATCATTCACCAAACAGCTGTAGGCATAATGTTGCATAGAAAGTCTATTAATAGAAGTAATGTTTTTATTTTCCCCAGGGAATCTTCTCAGTGACAAATCCACATCCTGAAATTTTTTTAGTAGCGAGAATTGAAAAGGTGCTACAGGGAAACATCACACACTGTGCAGAACCCTACATCAAAAATTCAGATCCAGTAAAGGTATTTATAAACACTGTGAACATTTCAGCTTTGTGTAGAATTTGTGTTTTATAGATATTTTAAATGACATTGTCAGTGACACATTAGAGGAAAAATCATTCTCTGAGAATGTTGTACATTCTGCTGATATTACATACAGTACCACGTTAGTTTGTATGCTAAGCCTTGAACATGGCCTTCGCCACCCTCCTTTTTATGTTCTGTATGGCAACCTGCTTTCTGCTAGCTTATCAGAAGAGCTATATGCTTTGAGGCCACCTGGGCTAAGGGCCATGGTATCCTGGGTAGTAGTTGCTCCTCCCTTATTTACAGCTCTAGGATGCTAGAAACAGGAGGATGAAGGTGACGTAGTCCTGTGTGTAGTGGCTAAATGCCTGGGCCCTACCCAGATTCAGTCCTGTTTGTGATGCAATGAGAACAGGAGGCAGGAAGATCAAAAGGTCAAACCCAGCCATAGGAACTCAATGAGACTCTATGTCAAAATAAAAAGATGAGGGTATAGTTCAATGTGAAAGTCCTGGTTTCAGTTCCTAGCCCCCCCCCCCCAAAAAAAATCAACCTAAGAAACAAAGTCTGCAATTGATTCTATTTGCCATTTCACTGTGAATCCAAATAGAATTTAAATGTGAGATGCTGAGGAGACATGTGACTAATTCATGAAAAAAAGTTTTGATGATACAGATAAAAGCCTCTAGCATTTTGTATCCCTAGGGATAAGCATCCAGCCAACATTTCATAGCCTGCCTAGGCTCTATAGGCAGTTTATCTCCTTTGTCATCTTTCACTGCCTGTACAAACAGGGGCTCCTGCCTACACAAGACTAATTGCATCAGCTCTTGGTCTTTGTGCCCTATCTGGAGAGTAGAGAGGTCAGCTGATCCAGAACAAACTTCTCCCAAGGATGATGAGTATCAGCCTGCTCTGTGAGAGGAAATACACGTTAAAACTGCTCAAAAGTTTGCCAGTAGGGGATTTCAGGGCAAACCATATCCTATGTCTGTTTTGTCTTGTCTTTTGATATAAAGATGCAGGCTCTGTTAATGAGAAAACACAAAACCTGTAAGAAATGCTGTTTTTTATTTTTTATTATTATTACTTTTAATAAGAAATAACAATGTATAACAATGTGACAGTTTCAAAAGACGTTATTAATACTTTTCAATATTTGATACAAGGCGTATTGTTGTCTTCCTATTAGTTATACAGAGCCCAGGGTGCAAGTTTTATAATTTTTCTAATCATTATTAGTAAAACCAAATTTCTTCTTATTGAACTAAGAGAAAGTAATTGTATGCATAATCCAATGTTCAATAATCGCAGTGGGTTATTGGTAAAACTGGCAATGTAAGAAGCTGTTGATGTAAGCCTTTTACAGCTCAGCATTCTAATCTAGCTTTCCGTTTTATGCCTTGTGGTTAAACTTTTCTGCTGGGTGGTTAAGGGAAAGTTTAAGCATGACCTGTATAGTAAAACATGTAACTTTTGTATCTCTCAAGGTCAGTCAAATCCCCTCAGGATTTACTTTGGAACCATGTACAGTGCTTTGTAGAACTGTTGTCAGTGTCAGCCATCTTGATGAGTCACTGCCATTGCTTGACTAGTTTGCTCTCTGTGAAAGCCTGAGAGAATGTTTTCTCTCTAGGTGACTCTCCTTAGGCACACTGTACTTCATCTATCCCTTTCCTCTGTGGTCTCACAATCTCCATGAACAGAAAATTTGGGAAACCACTGAATTATAGGATGTTACAGCACAGGTTCTCTTATGTCCTGAGTCCTCACTGATCTTGAAGGGCTAGGGCCAAAATATTGGCTCTCCTTGTAGCCCTTCTTTTTCTCTAATTTTTGGTCTGCAAACTTATATTCTTAACCCACCAGAAGAAAAGCTTAGTGATACTATTACTCTGTAAAATAGGTACTTGAGCATAACATCACTGTCTTTCTGAGTATCAAACATCTTAAACTTAACTTGGGATTGGTATTTTCTATCAATCATTGATATTCTAACAAATCTCTATAAAATGTGATTAAAAAGTTACACATTTTTACATATTTAGAAATCTAAGTATATACAAAATTGTAGCCAGTCACTCCTATGGCATTTTCCTAGTCTCTTATTCTCACTTAATACCCTTTTTTGTTTTCTTATAAACCAACAATTTACTTGAGAGAGAGTATAGCAGTAACAAAAATTACATTGAAAGCAGCACACATCTAAGAGACCAGAATGACAGGCATTCCAAGCATATTTAGAAATACTGTCTTTTAGAAAAAGGGCAGACTTGTATTGTGCTTTTTCTGTAGCTCTTTCTATATTTTTTTCTATATTTTGGATGTTTTCTGTTGGTAAATTTGAGTGACTGTTTTTTGGATTCAGTCCATGGTAGATTGAACAGGTATGAGCCTAATTTTTTGTTCCTGACCTTAGACAGCCCAGAAGGTGCACAGGACAGCGAAGCAAGTGTGTAGTCGCCTTGGACAGTACAGAATGCCTTTTGCTTGGGCTGCCAGGTTTGTATAATCATAACATTGAACCTTTTATGCACGCTTATTTAGGATGTTGAGGACTGGTGTCCTCACTGTCACTTAGCAGTCTGATTCTAACTTCCCAGTTGTACACCTGATGTATAAGACTTTCTTGTCTTCGAATTTGCTCTGTGTGTGTCAGTTCTAAGACCCTTTCATTATTGCCTATGTCTTGCTGTAGGGAAATTTTCTTTGGCTTGAGTAGTGCTGTGGCTGACACCACTTAATTTCATTGCATTTTAAAATAGCATATTTGCTAAAGTGAGGGGATTTTTTCCAGAAAACTAAAAATTATAATGAATTATGTACAGTATGCTCATTATTTCAGAGTTGGCTGGGTTTATGATTTGGAAATCCATCATAGAATAATTCTGGAATACATGCTAAAATTTTGAAGGCAAAGTGCAGTCATTAAGCACAAGTATATAATTAATATTCTTACTTTCTGGTGACAAATTCAGCTAGCCCTTTGGGAGCAGTATATTTGGAAACAGGCATTAGCCATATCTCCCTGTTATGATAGTTAATACTATTGTATCTAAATTTTGCAAATGCAATGGTGAGTTAAAACATGTTTCTCACTTCTACCCCAACCCCTGTGAAGTACAAGTTCACTGGCTTGTTTCTGGTACAGCCTGTACCACTCATTGGAACTTCTGGGGAAAGGGGATCATGTTCTGAGTAATTCAATCAATTATGTTTGTTGGGTTCTGGTGAGTAGCATAAGGGTATGAGATTCTAAGTTAATTAACTTTTGTATCTGCAACTACTTATAACCATTTACTTTTGGGAAATTTCTCAAAATGTATTATATACTGATAGATGAAAAATCATTATTCTTGTTTGGAAGATTGGTGAAAAAACTGGTATCCAGGTCGAGGTGACTGGAAAACAGTATTGGAGGTTGGCTTATGTAGGCATTCTAGAAAATGAAGTACAGCTTATACATATAATGGTATATATAATGCTACAGCCTGAAAACTCAAATGCTACTATTACTGCAGCTGTTCTTACTGTTATTATTAGTATTATTACAGTAATAAGTATTGCTGACTCTGTTCAAGGCACCCACTGGTCTAAATCTTAATGAACATGTGTCTAGTTTGCTTGCCTATTTTGGCAGAGCTGAGGATTGAATCTAGGGCCTTGCACATGCTAGGCAAGTGCTATACCTCTGGCCCCTGATAAATATGGGTTTTTTTTGTTTTGATTTTTATTTTATTAATTTCAATAAGAAAGAAATAGCAATGAGACAGTTTCAAAACATGTCAGTAGGACAGCCACAATAATCAATACAGTGCATATTGTTGTCTTCACAGTAGTTGTTCAGAGTACAAGATGCAGACATAAATTTTCTAAACATTATTGGTACAAATATTTCTTCTCATTGAACTAAGAGAAAGTAGTTGTATGTATAGTCCAATAGTCCATAATGTTTTTAAGGACTGGGTATCATTGTCCCCATCTTAGAGATGATAAAACTGAGGCACAGGAGTAAAATTTTGAAAAAGGAAACAGATCCTTGACCAAGTTCATGTAGTACATAGCCAAGTGCAGATCAGAGCACAGGGCCCACTCTAGACATCTGGGACATAGTTCTCCTTTTGAGCAGTAGCAGAAGCTAGATGTTATTGTCATAAAAATTAATTTTGAAAGAAATCAAAGTTTTTATCTCAATTCTGATGAACAATTATACTATTTTATTCCTTCCTAAGTTGGTTCAGTTGTCAGTAGGAACTGCCTCTAAAGACTTGGCTCAGATATTTTAAAATGAATAAAAGCTCCTGTTTGTTGGACATAAAGGAGATATACTTAGGAATAGGAACAATGAAGTTAATGCCCTTCAAGGTTATGGCATGGGAATTATGTTTCTGGCTATGGCTTCTTCCAGTGTGTTAGGTGCTTGTATGTCAGTTCGCATTTTAGCTGTAAAATAGATACTTAAAATAGGAAGAAAGAAAGGAGAAGAAATAATTTAAATGCATAAAAGAAACTGCCCATGTTTATTGCAAACTACTTAAATCATCTCACTTAATTTTTATCAATTTTATGGTAACAGGGACCAGGGAGATAGCTCAATAGAATAAGTGCTTGTCTGGCAAGCACAGGGTCCTGAGTTCAATCCCTGGTACTGCCCCAAAAAAAAAAAAAAAAAATTATGGTGAAACACTTTACCTTTCATAAAATGGACATATTTTATTTTATTTGCTTGTTTTTCTCAGGGAGATAGTTTTAATTGGACAGATATACGGCACATGACAAAAATCCTAGAGACAGATAAGGAAATAAAGAAGAATCTATTACCACTACAAAGAACCACTTTTAAATATTTTGGAATGTCTCTCAAAATGGACATATTTTAAAAGTCATCTTGATGAATTTTCACAAATGCATTTGGTAGTGTAGCCACCACCCCAACCAAAATACAGAACTTGCCTATGACCCCAGAAAACTTCCTCAGGATCCTGTCCAGTTCGTCATCTCTACTACACTGGGCAGCCAAATGATGCAATGAGTGGTATAGATGGTTTTATTTACTCTACATTTGTGTGCACATGGAATCCTGTGGTGTGTGTTCATGTATCTGGTTTCTTTTTTTTAAATTTTTTTTTATTTATTTGTTTGTTTATTTATTTATTTTGTGGCTGGCTCAGCCTGCCCTGGTGGTGGGGCTGGCGCAGCATGTGGTGCCGGGGATCGAACCGCAGTCCCTACAGTTGCCTGAGTTTTCCTAAGCAGGCTCTTTAGACCACTGAACCATCTCACCAGCCCTGTGTCTGGTTTCTTAATGTGTTTTGGAACACATATTGTGTGCATCAGTGATTCATTTTGAGTAGTGTTATACGGTATGAATATACTGTGGTTTGTTTACCCATTCATTATGGATTAGTATCTGGGTTGTTGTCAGCTTAGGGCCGTCAGCAATAAACCTGCTGTGACTATTTCTATAGCATGTGCAAACATGCCATCGAGTGGAGTCACTGTACAGTAGCTTAAATGTATGTTTACTGTTGGGAGAGGCCACCAAACTGTTTCGCAAGTCATTTTACATTCCCACTAGTGCTAGTTTTATTGGTACTTGATATTTTTTAAAAGCCTATCTGTTGCTATTTTAGACCCATTTTCAAAGATACCCAAGGCTCTCTGGATCTGGATGGGAGATTTTCTCCTATATATAAACAAGACAGTAGCAAACTTTCAAATGAAGACATGCTCAAGTTGCTCTCAGAATACAAAAAGTAAGTGTGTGGTGTTAAGGCAATAGATGAATGTACTATATGAACTCTCAATATTTTAGTGATCATTGTGGGGAGGGGTGGGCAAAAGCAAATGCTTAAAAATTGGGTTTGAATGTAAGATAATTGATGCATTTAATAATCATAATTTTTAACTCTAAGCTAATCTTATTTTATACACAGGCCAGAAAAAACCAAATTGCAGATTATTCCCGGGCAGCTAAACATCACAGTGGAATGTGTTCCTGTGGATTTACCAAGTAAGAATGTATTGCAAGCAAACCTTAAACATTATATTTGATGCTTAGATTTTTAAGAAATATTTTCCTTGAGATTTATATAGTAAATTAATTTCCTATGGCTGCTATACCAAAGTATTATACACTGTGTGGCTCAAAACAACAGACATTTATTCTCTCAGAGTTTAGGAAGTTAGAAGTCCAAAATCAAGGTGTTGGCCAGGCCATGTTCCCCCTGAATGTTCAAGGGAAGAATCCCTCCTCGGTCTTTTTTTTTTTTTTTTAAATTTATTTATTTATTTGTTTGTTTGTTTGTTTGTTTGCTTGTTGTGTTTGTTTGTTTGTTTTATTTATTCATTTTGTGGCTGGCTCAGCCTGCCCTGGTGGTGGCGCTGGCGCAGCATGTGGTGCCGGGGATCGAACTGTAGTCCCCGCAGTTGCCTGAGCCCTCCTAAGCAGGCGCTTTAGACCACTGAACCATCTCGCCGGCCCTCCTCGGTCTTTTTTGATTCTGGTATCTTCTGGCTATGGTTACCATCCCTTAGCTGCATCACTCCAGTGTCCTTTGGCATTATTCCCTTTGTGTCCTCACATGTCCTTCTTATAAGGAAATCCGTCATTAGATTTAGAGCCCACCCTAATTCACTGTGGCCTCCTCTTAACTAATTACATCTGTAAAGAGCCTACTTCCTAATAAAATTGTATTCTGAGGTTTTGAGGTGGATATAAACTCCCCCCAGTATACACGGTGAATAATTACAGATTAAGAAGAGAGTCAAGCTTGCCACTTACCTCAGTTGTTTAAGTGCCTGCTCCGGCAAATGTATTCATGTCCAGGG
This sequence comes from Capromys pilorides, assembly GCA_004027915.1. Classification (NCBI taxonomy): domain Eukaryota; kingdom Metazoa; phylum Chordata; class Mammalia; order Rodentia; family Capromyidae; genus Capromys; species Capromys pilorides. Next base: position 10,957 of record PVKN010033688.1, read on the forward strand.
GATTGGGATTTCATCCCCAGCTCCACAAGCCTTACCCAACCTGCATGAAAGGCAACCTGCACCAGACAAAAAAAAAAATTCTTCTCCAATTTAGGGCCGGGGAGATAGCTCAGTAGAACAAGTGCTTGCCTGGCAAGCACAGAGCTCTGAATTCAATCCCCAGTAACACACACACACAGACACACACACACACAAGAGTCAAATGGCTGGACCAGGGTTAAATCCCTGTCCTACAGTGCTGGCCCCACCACCGGGAAATGCTGAGAGGGCAACTGAGACTGGGCATGGTGGCTCACACCTGCAATCCCAGTACTTGGGAGGCTGAAAACAGGAGGATCACTATAAGTCCAACCTACATAGTGAGACCATGTATACCCTGTAATAAAATACACAAAAAAGAGAGAGAGAAAGTCAAGGTGGTTTCATCAGACACTTCATGTATGTGATGTTATAGATATGTCCCCACGAGTTTCTGTTGCCTTTTGCCTTGGATAAGTTTCTGCTTCTGTCATTAGCTAAGAGATCAAATAGGAAGAGAATTTCCTGTCTAGAGACCAGAATCTAAGATCCCCAGAGAAAAATGGACAAAAGATACAGAAGACAATTCGTAGGAGATAAAATGAAGCTTCTAGGAAATATTTAAAAACCATTCAATCTCAATAATGATTCATTATGTAAATTAAAGCAAAATGTTTTTGCCCATCAAATTTAGAAAAATGTTTAAAGTACTGGGTTGTACATGTAGCTCATTGGTAGTGCTTAGCATGCTTGAGGTCCTGGGTTCAATCTCAGCACAGTAAACTCAAACAATCAAATATTTATTAAAGGGGCCGGCGAGATGGTTCAGTGGTCTAAAGCGCCTGCTTAGGAGGGCTCAGGCAACTGCGGGGACTGCAGTTCGATCCCCGGCACCACATGCTGCGCCAGCGCCACCACCAGGGCAGGCTGAGCCAGCCACAAAATGAATAAATAAAGGAACAAACAAACACAACAAGCAAACAAATAAATAAATAAATAAAATTTTAAAA
>PVKN010033689.1:0-11921 GCA_004027915.1 Capromys pilorides
ATTGCATATGCAGATATATATATATATATATATATATATATATATATATATATAGCAATGTACTTCAGTATTCTTTTTTTTAAATTTTATTTTATTTTTTTTAATTTTTATTTTATTTATTTGTTTGCTTGTTTATTTGTTTCTTTATTTACTTATTTTAATGGCTGGCTCAGCCTGCCCTAGTGGTGGGGCTGGCAGTTGCCTGAGCTTTCCTAAGCAGGTGCTTTAGACCACTGAACCATCTTGCCAGCCCCTTAAATTTTATTTTCAAGAGTAAAAATAGCAGAAACAAAGATAGAAAAACAGTAACAAGCAAGAGTACATATAGTACAGAATTTCAAAACAACAAAACTTTATTATTTTTTAAGTGTATTTATTTATTTATTTTGTATTATGGGGATTGAATCTTGGTCCTTTCAGTTCGTAAGTTTTCCTAAGCAGGTGTTTTAGATCACTGAACCATCTTGCCGGTCCAAGAACAAAAATTTAACAGTGGTTGTATTACACATTTTTGTCATGAAATCTGTTTAGATTAACAGATATAGGTATGTAAAATTGGTCAAATAATTAAACATTAACACTTTCAATAAACCTTAATTTTTTTTAACTCTTCGAAATGCATTTTGTATGTAAGTCACTCTTCTAAAAAAAATTTATAGGGGTTGAGGAGGCGGAAAACGCAAGGTCCTGAGTTTAATTCCTGGTACTCCCCAAAATTTATTTATTTATTTATTTATTTATTTATTTATTTATTTTTTCTTCTTTTGAGTCTTTACACTAGGGAGACTATGATATTTGCATATGTAGGTCTGGTTTATTTCACTTATGAATATATGTTCAAGATACATTCACTTATATAAGAAATCTTCTAATTTACTGTTCCTTATAGCTGAGTAATATTCCATTTTATGAAAATGCCACATCTTTTTCAACCATTCTTCAGATGGCTGTTTCCAAGATTTTGGCTATCACAAACTGTGCTGCTATGAACATAGGTGCACAGATATCGCTATGATACAATGTTGTCAGTTCTTCTGGGGAAATTCCCAGTAGGAGGATAGCTGAATTGAATGGGATTTCCCGTTTCAGTAGCCTTTTTAATGCTCCTTTGTTTCTATTTCATTTCACTTTTTGTTTGTTTTGCTTATTTTTATTCCTTTTTTTTTTTTTTTTTTTTGGTGTAACCGGGGACTGAACTCAGGCCCGTGCACTTGCCAGGCAAGTGCTTATTCTATCGAGCTGTTTCCCTAGCTCCTCATTTTTATTTTTATTCCAGATACTTCTTTTATCGCGTTCCCTTTAGTCTACTGTCCTAAAATCCTACTTGATCTTTATTTCTGACAATATTTTTCCTTCTTTTCTGAGTTCACAGTTTTAATTTCTTCTTTTATTTCCACACCCTCATTAATACATTTATACACTTTAATCTTCCTTCACAAAAGATGTTGTGTTACTTTAATAGTAAATACGTGATTGTAATTCTCACTAGTATCATACCCCATGTGTTTGTAACTTATTTGTTAGAATGTTTTCCTGGTTTTTTTTCTATGTCTTTCATAGTGTTTTTATAAGTATTCCATGTTTACTAATCATTTGGAAATAATCTGGCTTTTTCTAGATTAGTTATGTCTGAGAGAAAAATACAGCTTCCCAAAATCTGGTCTTCATAGAAATTGATCAAAATTATTAATAGATGTGTTGAATAAGTTGAACAACTGAGTCAAATCAGTATCACCCATTGTTAAGATTTTCTTGGGATATGGTTGTTTAGTCAATCTCACCAACTGCTGTACATTCAATTCATATTTTTCATCTCCAGAATCACTAGCGGTTTCTTTCATAGGAATTATGGAATTCACAAAGTTTGTTCACTAGCCTAGTCTTTATTTTGAGAAAGTTGCCAACCATAGAACTTGCACACAAAACCTTGTTTTAAAATACTGAATGAATGAAAAGGTAGATGAATGGTAAAATAAGGTTCAAATGAGAAAAGTTATTCTCAATTCATGATTAATAATTAACCTTATTCTAAGTACTCACAGATAGCTATTTACATTCTGTGCCAATGGACAAGCTTACAACATCTATCCACTTAAAGCTTCCCGATGCTGCTTTCATTTTCTATGAAGTTGCCATAATTGTCTCTGTGGTCAAAACTGCATACTTTTTTAGATTGAAGGAAATTATTTGCTTCGGCCTAGATACCTGTTGTTCTCAAATTTGCTGTTTGCCTAGGCTAAGGGCTAACCTGTCTTTCCTCCCACTACGTGTATTTTTTTTTTTTTTTTCTACAGGGTCTCACTACGCAACTCATACTGATCCACCTGTTTCCTGCCTCCCAAGTGCTGGTATTGTAGGCGCGCGCCACCGCGCCTGGACCCCATCACTTGCTTGGAGCGCTCCAGAGTGGGGCCAGTGCGGCAGGCAGGGCCAGGAACCAAACCCTGGCTCCTGCGCTTCCCTAAGCAAGAGCTTAATCCGCTGAGCTATATTGCCGGCCCTCCACTATGTGTATTTTTCTGGACATGTAAGAAGTTCCTTTTAGACATTCAGACTTATGTACTGATTAACTCCATAGGATGAATAACTCAGTTCATTTGAGGCTTTAATTGTCCTACCATCGTTGTCACCATTCTTTGTATTTATCCTTTTTGCTGACACTTTTATCAAGGTCTGTATCTATTTTTTAACAACTGAGTTCATCAGAGAAATTTCTGTCTTCCCCAGTGATTTCATTCAGTGTCTCACTTTTTTTTTCCTCCATGAGACTTTGGACGCATAGTTTGCACTTTGAATGGGATGCTGGGTCCTCATCTTGTAGAGCTTGAGGCTGTTCAGTCATTGCTGCCTCGACACTTTGTGAAATCTGAGTTCTTATGTTTCAGCAACCTGTCTGAAATAATTCAGTTTGTTTTCTTCTTTAATGTAAGTATATTACAGTATAATTTACGTGCAAGATTTTTCTTTTTTTTTTTGTATTTTAGAGAAGGGTCTACAAGATGTTCAGGGTCTCACCACTAGATTAGACTTGTAGTGATCTGCCTGTTTATAGCTTCCCAAGAGCTGGGATTGCAAGTGTGTGCCACCACGCCCAGGGATCGAACCCCAGCCCCCTCTGCCTGCTTGCAGGCACTTTAATCTGGCCCTACATGCAATATATTTTATATATTAAGAATCAGCATAGTAATCGTGATGCAATATGTTAAATTGGTTCATACCTCTTTTTTTTTTTTTTGCAGGACTAAGGATTGAACCCAGGCCCTTGTACTTGCCGGACAAGTGCTTATATTCTACTGAGCTATTTCTCTGGCCCTAGTCATACCTCTTTTATCTTTTTTTTTTTACATATTGATTGTATACTAACTTAAAATTTAATTAGGGAAAAGTCTTAGATAAAAATATCTTCCTAATTATAATTTAAAAATCAAGACCTAGAACTGGCCAGATAGCTCAGCAGATTAAAGCGTGTGCTTAGGGAGAACGCAGGGACCCAGAGTTCAATCCCTGGCACACAGTGCCAGCCTCACCCCTGGGATGTGCTGAGAAAGGGATTGAGACTGAGCATGGTTCATGCCTATAATCCCAGCTCTTAGGAGGCTGAAAACAAGAGAATCACTATGAGTCTGATCTATGTAGTGAGATCCTGTACTAAATAAATAGAAAAAATAAATATATAAAATAAAAAATAAAAATCAAGACCTTAAATTTGTGTTTTAAATAAATAACTCGTTAAATTCTCACATTGCAAGCCAAGCGTGGTGGTGCACTCCTATAATCCCTGCACTTGGGAGGCTGAGGCAGGAGGACTAGTGTGAGTTTGAGACCAGCCTGGGCTACAAAAGTGAGCTTGAGGCCAGCCTGAACTGCACAGCAAGACTCTGTCTCAAAAAGACAAAAAACAAACAAACAAACAAATCCCTACATTGCTATATCACTTCTGATACTCTTCCTAGTTTTAAATTATGTTTCATTACCAACTTACTTCTGTGTAAAATAAACTATTTATATAAATAGTCTCAGAAATACCGGAGTGTTTTCCCCCCTATTAATGTGTCTGATTCTAACCTAAGGGCTTAATGAATAATTGTAGTCAAAATGAAAGTTAAAAATTAACTCAGAACAACTTTACAACCTGCCTGGTATCACGAGATTTGCAAATCTATAACTCTTTCAGCTTCTGAGAGCTGAGTTAATTACAGAAAAATCACACTAATTAAATTATTTGCAAGGTCTTTATTAAAAACAAGTCTATTATACCATCGAATGCACTGTGGATTTGGCTTAAGACTCCCAGCTCATCTTTCTGTTTATTAAGAAATTCGTATTTAGATCTTTAGTTGAAGTGAGTGCGTGAAGCATATGTGAAGCTATAGGTTTCTCATCATGTTTGGCTTCCCAGACCTTCAGTCCAATTCATTTATCAAATGCCCACACTATGCAATGCCCAAGTGTTAACTATGTCATCAAAGAGGTTACAATAAAGTCTGATGCAACAACAGGCATAAATAATTGCTGTTCGAAGTAGTAAAATGCACCTGTCAGGGAGATAAAGGAGGAAAGAGATAGGTTCTCACAGAACGTTTTTTTTTAAGACAGTTCAGTTTTAAATGAGCAGAAAAACTTGTTTAGCCAGAAATGAGGGAGTAGCAAGGAAGGGCATTTGAGATAATTCTGTGAAGAAGATTCTAGAGAAAACAGTATTACTTGTTCAGAGAGTGAAGAGAAGCTAAGGTAGCAGGAGCGCTCTGCGGGTGCCAAGTTCTACCACACAGAGGCTGACAGTTCTCTGCCTCTTGAAGATGCTTGAGTTGCAGAGTGAAGCAGTCACTGCATCTGGTCTGCTGGGCACAAGACACCCCTGCTTCTGCCACTCTAGGCCACCTGTGCAAGGTGTGCCTAGAGTGGGGTGGGATGGGAGACACTGCAGAGCATCGTTGACTCCAGTCTGGGAATGGGCAAGCTGTGATTCACCAAGAAGCATCCTTGCACATGGTCCTCATGCTTTGGGCAGCTTTACTTAATCCCATAAGCCTTACAGCTTCCTTGAAAAATGGTCACAATGATATTACACCCACTTTGCAATGATGCTATAAAAATTAACTGAAATAATACACTTAAATGACCAGAACTGCCTCATGGCACACCTACATGAGTTGGGCAATTGGACCCTCTCTTCAGGTGGGTGCAACCCTTTGCTGGAGCACCCATGTGGATGAGTGGAGGTGAAAGTGGGTTTCAGCCTTAACCTCATTACTCGCACAACTACACACAGAAGCCCGGAGGATGGGGCTCAACATAATAAAGTCCCTGAGACTGTTCTGAGAGAATGTAAGTCAGATTTGTTCATAAGTCATAAGTTGAGGGAAGTGAGTTGCACACCTGAGACAAATACACATGTTTCTTTGGGCTTTTGTGTGGTCCCCTGTGCATCGCCACTGCTTTCCCTCTTTTGAAACTTCTAGGCTCTGACCAAGCACTGTACTACTGTACACCATTGCACTGTACAGTAAGCACACACAGCACAACTATTTCAGCTTCCGGCAGATATGTGAGCCACCTCTAGGATCTGTTCACATCCACCAGTGTTCATAAGGTGAAGGCTGTATTAGTGCAAGTTCACAACTCCAGTGTTCCTAAGTCAGGGACTTACTACATTGGGTTATAAAGAAAATCTCAAAAAATGTTAATATTGTTGTAATCATTAAGTGGAAAACAACTCAAATGTAGAGTTGAGACCGGCTATCTCCTATGAAACAGACTGTTCGCAGAGCACACCTCAGCCTTACCCCACTTTGGTGTGCTGTCTTCACATCGACTTTTGTGTGGGCCCATCTCCACCTTGTAGTGGGATTGAGCTCCCCTCCACAATGGCTTCTATTTGGGGTAGTATCCGTCCATATCCAGGGTTATCTGTCCCTATCCCCGAGGCTTCCTTTGGTTTTCTGTGGGAAAGGAGCATCATATCTCCCTCAGAGCTCCTACTCTGTGTGATGTCCCAACCACAGCTCAGAGTATGTGATTTGCACTAGAAGGTAGAAAGCTTCAGGTCTACAAGCTGCCATGGAAAATCTCCACTAACTTGCTGTCACTTTGAATTGGAAAATAGAACGCCATCAATAACTAAGTAACCAAATAACCACATCGCTTTGCTATTTGACCCTTTGGGGCACTGTTAAGAGTGTGGCAGTGGAAGAAGCGCTGAACTGCATAGTTAAATAGCTACTGCCCAGATAGAGCACATAGATGCCATATTTTGTTCTAGTCAGGCCTTTACTAGAGGAACGTATAATACAAGGAACAGATAAAACACAAGATGTGCCAGTCCCACAGTCAGATGGGGAAGTGTGCTGAGAGCATCTGCACACTGCCAACTGAAGGATTCAGCCCCAAGGCTTTTATGTTCACTGCAGTGTTCCATCCCTACTGGTCTCTACTGGTCTTTACCGATTTCTACCAGTTCTTAGCAGTCTCTAATGGTCAGCTGCTGTGTCTGCAACAGAAGGCAGAAGAATCTGCTACAGAGAGCTGAAGGATCCAATCTAGAGGCTGAAGAGTTTGTGCAGGAAGCCAGGAAATAAAGTCCAAACTGAGTATTCTGGGGCAGGGCCCTCATGGCTCACAGTAAAACAGCCAGGCAATGTAGCCAAATTGATAAAATGTATTGACCACCAGGCATCCAGCCAAGTTGACAATGTACCACTACAGAGTACATAGATCCCATCCTATGGGAAGGAGATACTGCTCGATGATGTGTCAAATGCTTTTTTCTTTTTTTATATTTTAGGAAAGGGTCTACAGGGTGTTCAGGGTCTGACTACTAGATCAGACTGACAGTGATCTGCCTGTTGACAGCCTTCTAAGAACTGGGATTACAGGTGTGCACCATCACACCCAGTCTCAATTGCCGACTGGGAGCACCCGGGGGGGGGGCGGGGGGGAGGGGGCAGGGGAGGGAGCCCAGCACGGGAGGCCCAGACCAGGATCAAACCCCAGGCCCCTGCTGTGCAGGCACTTTAATCAGCTGAGCTCTTTGGCAGGCCCTTGATGTGTCAAATTCCAAAGAACTTGTGGGCCTCAAGTGTAATAAACCAGTGTCTGAAAGGTTCTTTGGTGGAACTTTTGTACTTCAAGTTACTATGAAGTACTTAAGAAATGACTTAGCGGCTACTTCATAAAGTGAGATTTTATTTTATTGCTACTTATATCCAGTTAAGGATATCCCACCATGTCTGCATGTGTTCTGTCTTTTGGTCACCCATAAGTCCAAACTGTTTTGAAGAAAAATCATGAGACCTTAGGGTACTTTTCAGAAGATGTCTGCAGATCATTTAGAACCACATGACTGAACTCTTTGGCTAAAGCAAATGGGTTGATTAGAAATCTGCCGAGAACTTTTTAAGTGCTCCAGCCAGAAATTCTGGGGAGAAATTATGTTGTTAACTGTTTCATGTCTATTTATGGATAGAGAGCATCTCACTAATTTGAAATAAAATCCTCACCTAAATTTTAATAAGATATCTACTAAATGGGGAGGATGAGGTTCTGTTGAATTGGCCATGATATTTTCCCACCTAAACTGCTGCTGCAGGTCCCACTTGCCTCTGTAGTGGTTCTAAAGCCACTTGCGGGACTGGGTCAGCCACTATGTTGAAGGCAATGTCTCTGTAGAAGGCAGCCTGTGTAAAGAGACAGAAGGTGGGGAGTACAGGCTAATGCCAGAGAGAGTGTGTCTCCCAATGTTCTGCTTCACACATGCATGGCCTTTACGGATCCTACTGACTAATACAACACACTGTGGGCCATCTCAAAGAGCAAGCATTTCCTCCACTGCCCTAGATGAAATAAAACAAAGCTTTTAATTTTTTAGATAATATTATATCCTCCTTATTCTGACTCCTGTCTAAATCTCCTGCTCATTTTGTGCAGACTTCTCAGCATACTTTGTGATAAGGTGCGTAGTAATCAATGGCCTTTTCTCACATATATACCACTTTTCCTTCTGAGATTTGTGCATTTTCTCTGCTTGGACTCCTAGCCCTTTTTAGATTACCACCCTCCCCACCAAAAAAAAATTTGTCCTTTTCATCCTTCCAGTCTTTGTTCCCTCCTGGAAACTAAGCTAAGTATTTTCTCCTTTTGGTCTCCTTCTTCCATCAGCTACCTTGTTTAATATGATCATGGTATCTGGAGCATATTAGTTAAAAATACATACTTAACTAATAGTGAATATAGTATTAAAGAGGATTCATATCATTTAAGTTGCTTAGAGATAATAATTTAGGATCATCAAAGAAACCAGACTGAAGCTAAAGAAATTAATTTACTGCCTATGGGTATAAAACATAATTCCTATATAAGGCAATCAGAGAAAAAGGCGGACAGATACATTTTGTAGAATTTGAAACTATAAAAGTAAAGAATGTCCAGAATATAGAATATGAAGTGATGTCAGTATAGATTCTAAAATTAAAAGGAAAATTGGAACTCATTAAACCCCAGTCCTAGCTGCAATATTTCCACTGCGGATTTTGAACAATAAGAGGCTGCCCCGTCTCAGCATCATGACCCTGATCTTCCTGCTGGTTTTTAATTGTCTGAAGAGATACATAGGGAGCTGAGATCTAAGGGGCCTTAAAACCGAGGATCCAGAAGTGAGGAAAAAAATCCCCCTAAGTATCTGCAGATGTCTTCTCTGACAGTCGTTATTATGTATGTCCTTCCCCTCAACCACTGTCCACTTGGTATTTGGTGATTATGGATGACTTTTAAATGATACTTAAATTTCTGTGATAGGATAGTCTACTTTTCATTATAAGCAGAATTTTATTTCAAGGAAGTTGGGAGTAGAAATCACTAGTTTTTAGTCTTCAAGTAATATTTGGCTCAACCTCCAGACCATGGTATACACCTTTCTCCTCAATGAGTTCCACAGTGACACATTTGACTCACAGTTATAGCTGTTTGACTTTCACTCTGAAAAAAGAGAGTGTACAGCACAGCCTAAAAAAAAAAAAAGTCAAAGTAATGAGATTATGAGATGCAAAAGGTTTATCTTCTCACATTTTTATTCTGGTTTATGTATAACAGAACCAATGATCCTAAAGCCAAAATTATGAACAGGTGTAAGGAGGGAGAAAGCCTGAAGTATACTAAAGTAAACCTGAAGTGAATTGAGACATCAGGATGAAATGGAATAGTGTAGAGAAATACTTCAGACATATTTCGATAATAATGTGTTGCTCAGAAGGCAGAGACTTGACTGACCTGAGAGAGCTCTACAGGCTGAACCAGTACAAACATGATATATATAGCCTTGTCTGGGAGAGAGGGGCAGTGATAGTGAGGTGAATGATAGCCAAGAACTGTATTTTTAATTCACAGTCAGAGACTTCCAAGTGTTGTACTTGTTTTTAGGAACACAAAGTGCATGTGGGCAAAGTGAGGACTGCGGTAGCAGCAGGTGCGTGAGGCACGAGTACCAAGGTGCCACGTGGCTTCCTGGAAACTCACGCTTCCAAATCCCTTATTCCCCAAATAGAAATGAGTGGATTCAAGGACAGTCCTTCTAACACTGGGCTCCAACCGTTTTAACATAGGACTCTTTGTATCACTTGCTATAATTACCACCCTGAAACAGGACATGCATGCTTCCTCAAAGTAGACAGAAAAGGTGTGTGCTTGGCTGACAATAACATTGTACGTACCTTCTTCAGAAAAGTAATGCTCAAGTGTCCTTCACCATGAAGTTGCACTGCTTCCAGACAGACATCCTCCTCAGCCACCCCAAAGGCACATTATTTATAAAAATCTGGGGTTCGTTTTATTTCCACATTTAGAAAGCTCACAGGGAAGTCAACTCGCCAAACAGGCCACTGTGGAGGTAATTTGTAACATTATAGTTAGATCATCCTTTCAAATACTTGAGTTATTCATTATGTGTTGTTAGGTATATATCCATGACTAACTACTGGAAGGACAGATTATAAAGATGGTAGATGCCATGGTCATTGCATGACCGTTATGCCCATATTACAGATAAGTAATTTGAATATAAAGATATAAATAATGAATCAAAGGTGACAGAGCCAGTAAGTGGGAGAGCAAACTTTACTCATGTATCTATGCCTTCAGTGCCTAGAGTCTTCATGTTCTTGCTCACTTTACCACATAGTCCCTCTTTTTAAAAAATTTTTCTGTCATTTTCAGCATTATTTTAAATATTGTAGTTATAGGAAGATTTATATTTAAAAAGTCACAAATTGATTAACAGCAAAACTTTCACTGAAAAGCCTCAACTACTTTGTAAAGTGTAGATTTACACATTTTCCAATATTATACTGTTAATAGTTATTAGAATTTGTAATATGACAAATTTTAAGTGTTACATAAAAATTAAATATTTTCACAGTACTGTGCTTTGGCTAAAAATTGATTTAAAAGTTCCAAGTTAGATTCACAATTAGAAAATGTACGTGACGTTTTAACTTTATTCTTGATCTTTCAGTACAAGTTTAGTAGCAGCATAAATATGAAATATTCCAGGATGACCAAATGTACTCTCTGGTTGTTGTAGTTAAAGAAACAGCAGGATTCCTCATTCCTCATTTATGGTTCTTCAAACCCTATGTTCACACTGATAAACCCAGAGTAATCTACACATGTATTCATTAGCATGGAACTTGGAGAAAAGATCAGAGGATTAAGAAGGAAAACACTTCAGGATCATAGAGAGGAGGAAGATGCAGGGGAAAGGCAAGAGTTGAGGATAGCTAGTCCAACAGTGGACAGGAAAGCGAGCAATGAGGAGGGACTATGAATCCCAGAAACCATGAGGCCACAGATCCTCAAGGAGAATTGGTTCAGTGGGTAGAGAACACAGAAGGCACATGGCTAGGAACATTCTGACAAAGTCCTAAGTGAAACCAAGGTCAGCCAGGTCAAAGTACCACTAAGGCAGGTTATTTTCATTAGAAAATCAGTAAGGCAGATTTCATGGGTCTTGTTCTTTAAAATTTTTTTTCGAGAAAACAAATAACATTCTTAATGTAAACACATTTAGACTATATATACTCTATAATTTAACCTAAAATTTCTTGATTAGAATAGGTGTCACTGAGTGTCCTGTCCACATCCTACATTAGATTGGCAATTATTAAATTCAAGTAAAGGAAATCAATTCGTTAATGTAAGAAAGTTATATATAATGAGATCTGATTTGGGTCTAAAAGTAGAAGAATGAGAAAGACTATACATTAAAATATGGATCTGGGTGTGCCAATACACAAATTCACAGATCTGTCTTCTGAATAATTTTGAAATATGTTTTACTTCCGTTTAAATTATTTGGATTTGTTTCCTCAGCAAGAACCCTCTTGCAACTGAATTGGCAGATTATTTGTTTTTCTGGAAGCTCTTTGAAGCATTTAGGACTCAGATAGTCTTATGGCTTGGATTTCTTTTGAAGAGAGTCTAGAGAAGTCATGGGTAATAGTTTGTTGTGTGCCAGGAACCACTAGTGTTTCAGTTGTACGAGGTCAGATCTTAACTTAGCCACCAACTGGATACTTAATTTTAGATACACAGAGAAACACATGGGCTCCAAAGCACTTCCTCTGGTTTAGGAAGGCAAATCCCTGAACAAGAGTGACAAGATGATCATTCCAAAAGGTGAGATTATGAAATATTTAATCCGTACCTTGACAACTCGTATATGGAAGAATTCAGTACTACAAATATTTTAAGACGGTGATGCCTATTCACTCTTTTCAGCTGATCAGCTCAGAGCTTGCCTGTGTAGGCCCTTTTAAATTATAGAATAAAGCTAGGGTGGTTTCATTTATTTGTAGAATAGCAACTGAATTGCATAATATTAGCCATAACAAAATGTTGTATCCTGACAAAACATCTCAAAGATGAATACA
>PVKN010033690.1:0-11986 GCA_004027915.1 Capromys pilorides
CTACCACTGAGCTATCTCCCTGGACCCTTGGACAGTGGTTGTTATACTACACATTGCTATCTTCAGTGTATTCAGATTACAGATATAAATATAAAAAACTGATCAAAGTAAAAATTTTAAGCATTAACTGTTGTGTTAAAAAAACTGATAGAAATTAGCAGTCCAATCATCTTAGCTATCCTGTGTAGCTATCCTTAATGATTTAAGTTTTCACTTTAATTTAATGAGCAATGAACAACGAACAATGTATAACATAAGAATTCTTATCAAACTGCTAGAAATATGAATACCTACTGAATAACACATGAATTTCCAACGTAATTATAAAACTATTTCTTAGATCCCTTTGAGTGCACTAGATTAACACAATCTGACACACATTGGTGCTCAATAAAATTTGCTGAACAAATGAAGTCAATCTCACCTCAAATCAAAAGGTTAATTCAAATATTCAAACCTCAAGGGTAGAGGTGCATATTACCTAGCATGTGCAAAGCTCTGGGTTCAATTCCACCAAGGCAAAACAAATTAAAAGTGAAACAAATACTCAAATTTCCAAGGTTTAAAGTTACGCTATTATGTATTTGCAAAATGGTGGCTGGGGAAATTTGTTTATTTCCTTAGATGGCAATTAAGTGTATACCTAAAAAGTCCCTTATTAACTGGCAATGTAGCTAAAGAAATAATAAGTGCCCAATAATATATGTATATATATTTGTAACAAGCATCTGAGAATACAATGGTCTTACTATGTGCCCAGAGTAAAAGACAGGAAACAGCTCTAGGTAGTCAAAAGTAGGGAATCAGTTAAGTGGTACAGCTGTTCAATTAAAAATGATACTGATAAATTTTTGATAAAGAAAGCTATTGATGAATATTAAGGTAGAAATGCAAGTTATATACAGAATTACTACCTGACCTAGCAATTCGATTCCTAGGAACTTCAAGAAAAATAAGAACCTATATCCACATAAAAACTTGTCCATATCATGAATGTGTCCTCTAAGCATTATGTTAAATGAAAGTAAGCAGTCACAAAAGATGTAATATAATTCTATTTATATGCCATGCCCAACTAGGCAGATCTATAGATTTAGAAAGTACAATGAAGGCTGCCCACAGGCTTGGAAATATGGGGCAATGAAGGATGACTGTTAATGGAATGGGGTTTCTTTTAGGGGTGACTAAAATATTCCAGCACTAGACAGTAGTGATAACTGCACAACTCTGTGAATATACTAAAACCTATTCAATTGTATGTCTTAAAAGAGCAAACTTTTCCAGAAATACAAAAACCTATACTAAAATTATTATGGAATCTCAAGGAGTTCTAAGTAGTCATAACAGTTTTGCAAAAGGGGAACAAAAGTGACACTATTACATTTTAAAACTTATTACAAAGTAATTAAAAGAATGTGGTACTGGCATTATAAAAGACCTATATAGATCAATGGAATAGGACAGAGAGCTTAGAAATTAACCACTGCACATAAAATCTTCAATGAATGGTTACGACCATTCAATAGGGAAGGGTAAGTCTACTAAAATACAGTTTGGAGCCATTTATATACATATAGCTCAGCAACCTGGCAAGTGCAAGGTCTTCAGTTTGATTCCTCAAATCAAAAAATCCACAAAACCAAACAAACAAAATACAGCTTGGAAAAATGGAGATCCACACATGAAAAGCAGTTTTAAAAGTTCAACTTTTATCTCATACAAAATATAAAGTTAACTCAAACTGTACATAAGCCTAGGACCTAAAATTATAAAGCTACTGGAAGAACACCTAGGGGAAAGGTTAATGACATTAGATTTGGCAATGATTTTTGGATGTGACACTAAGAACAAGGATGATAACAAGATAAATATGACCATATCAAACATCATAACTGTATTAAAGAATACAACCAAAGGCTGAAAAGGCAATCCATTGAGTGCGAAAAAAATCTCATATCTATATAAGTGGAATATTTAACATCACATAAAACTGTGTATCTGATAAAGGGTCAATATCCAGAATATACAAAGAGTACTTTCGTAATTCAGCCAACAATAACTTAACTTTAACTAGGGAAAAGGGCTTGAAAAGAAATTTGTTCAAAGATGACATATAGGTGACCAAAAAATTTTCATCATGAATCAAATTAGACAAATGCAAATCAAAGGCATAATAAGGTGTTATTACCCTAAGAATGGTTATTACTGAGGAACTGAAATAACCATTGTTGGGAAGACAGAGAGGTTAAAATCTGAACCCATGCACAGTACTCATGTGGACTGTAAAATGATACAACTGCTATAGAGAATGGCAGTTCCTCAAAAAATTAAAAGGTCAGGCACAGTGACACGTACTTGTAATCCCAGCTACATGGGAGGCTGAGGCAGGAAGACTGCAAATTTGAAGACTGCTTGGGTAATTTAGCAAGACCTTGTTTCACAATAAGAAAGGCTAGGCATGTAGCTCAGTGGTAGAGTAGTTGGCTTGCACGCCCGAGACCCTGGGTCAATTCTGAGTACTGCAAAAACAAAATGAAAGTCAAACAAACAAATCCAAACTATGTGATCTGGTTGTCCCACTTTTGAATATATTTAAAAAAAAACCTGGAAATATCTGCATATCCATGTTCGCAGTGCCATTACTCAATATAGCTAAGCTGTGGAAGCTACACAACTATCCATCAAAGGATGAATAAACAAGATATATTTAGACATATGTCTACACACACACACACACACACACACACACAGTCACTCACTCACGGAATACTATTTGGTTTTAAAAATCTTGTCTTGTCACATGCTACATGAATGAATTCTGACACTACACTAGGCAAAATAAGCCAGTCCCAATAAAAAAATACTACATAATTTCACTTTCACAAGGTATTTAGAATAGTCAAGTTCATAGAGACAGAAAGTAGTATGATTATACAGGACAGACAGAGGAATGGAAGAGCTGTTTAATCGATACTGAAATTTACTTTTCTTAGCTGAGAAACTTATGGAGATCTGCTACACAACAATGTGAATCATACCACTACTGAATTCTGCAGACAGTCTTTGTCTAGTGACTTACCTGTTTAATGATGTTTGTACTATAATCACTTGTATTTTTTTTTTTTTGGTGACTGGCTTATTTTACTTAGTGTGATGTCAAAATTCAGGTAGTACATGACAGGTTCATTATTTCGAGTACATAAAATTCCACACATTCTGTTTATAGAGCCTCAGTGTCCTTTTTTTGGTGAAGAACACTTTGCTTATATAGTGCCATAATTTCTGCTTACTGTACTGTGCAGTACAGTAGTTTTATGTTCTATTATATGTTATAGTACTACATGCAGGAATTATATTAGTAAAAGCAGTTGTCAAGGTGGAGTTTCCTTTGACTATTTCTTTGTTCTGAATATGGTACATACTATATGCAATTTCTCATTTAGCAACTAACTCACTTAAGTTGCAGGAACTTGACCAAGCCTTGTATGAGAAATGTCTACATTTAAAAATGGTTGGAGAGGGCTGGAGAGAGAGCTCAGTGGACTAAGTGCCTGCTTAGGCAAGCACAAGGATCAGGGTTTGATCCCTGGCATCACATGCCATGCTGGCCCTGCTGAGCTGAGCTGGCCACTGAATCTGAGTGTGGTGGCACATAACTATAAGGCCAGTGCTGGGGAGGTTGAGAACAGGAAGATCACTATGAGTCCAAGCTGTGTTTTGAGACCTTATACCAAATAATTAAAAATAAATAAAAAAAGGTTGGATGTTAGAAAAGACAATTTTTTTGATATATAAAACAATGCATCAAAAAGTTGTGTGAAGATTTTGCAAAAATTAGGCATAAAATAACAATGTGTACACATATAAGCATAAATAATATGTAAGAATGTACTGAAAAGTTGTAAAAGTGGATTATAGGTAAAAAATAACAACAACTCTGTTTTTCAGCACTTTTGGATATTTTTCCTGGTGAAAATGTATAGCTTGCTACAGTACATTTTAAAGAGAGTACTTCTTCTATTAGGGATCAAAACCAGAAAGACAATACCTGGGATTGAGTGTTTGTTGTCACAGGAGATGGCGATTCACTAACTTTTGGCTCACTTGGGGATGCCACTGACCCCTGAGACTCCTGGCTTGCGGGCTGGTCTGGAGACAAAGCGTCACTGCTGTCTTCATCAAATGAGAAATCGCCCTGAGTGTGGGGATAGTCCTCTTTCCTAACGCCTGGAGAAAGAAATGACTATTAATTTATGCTGGCTCTGGAACAATAAACCTAATATGAAACAGGAGAAATACTGCTCCCCATAAATTTTTTTTGTCTATGATTGTATTCTGAATAACATTTTCCTCATTCTTTCATTATTATGAAACTGTATAAAGCTATTGTTATTTTATAATTATTCTGGTACAAAATTTTGCTTTATTTTTATCGATTTAAGAGTATTTTATATTTTCTTTATTAATATCTACATATATTACATTAAAAAAAAACTGAATACAGCATACTTTCCAATGAAAGCACAGACCATTTAGTACCTATGAGAAAATGGTGATCTTATCAAGCCTTTGGACTTGACTGCTAGTTGCAGAAAGTACAGGAGATGGTTATAATTTTAGCAGTATCTGGAACGCAAACGCAATCAGTACACTTCAAAATGTTGGATATGCAAGATGACAACACAAACCTGTGTGATCAGCAAATAAGTACTAAGAAAAAAACAGAGGAAGTAAAACATACCCAACAGATTAGATTAAGATTTTTTTTTTTTTCTTTTGCAAGACAGGGTTCCACTGTATAGTTCAGGCTGAAGTTCATTATGTAGCTCAGGCTGGCCTGGAACTCACAGTGATCTTCCTGCCTCATCTTCCCAAGTGTTGGGATTATAGGTGTGTGCCACAGGGCCCAGCAGATTAAGATTTAAGAGACAAATTACTTCAGCCAACAGGGAAATATTGCTTGGATCACCCATAAACCTAATATTAAAAGACATGAGGCACTAGAGATAGCATATCACTGATTGTCTGTTGATAAGTTCCCAACTCAAGTAAGGGCCCCAGATGGATTCACCCTTACCTTTGGGCGGCAATCACCCAAACTGAAAGGAATTATAGTTGTCTATATGACTTAGGATTCATGGTTACAAACCACTTAAGCTTTAAATTTCAAACTAAAGCAAAATACTAAGTTCCCAAGAGTAAAGAAAAATAAAGAATTATAGCTTTTCAAAACTGCCTGCTGAATAAGTAGCAGCGTTCCTGAAATGATTTTTTTCCTCTGGTAAAACTTATGTGAGAAATAAAATGAGAAACAGTGGGCTATAGGTGTAGCTCAGGGTGTAGAGTGTGTGCTTAGCATGAATAGGCACATGGTTCAATTGCCAGCATCAAGGGGCAGGGAATAAGTATGATGAGACCAGCATGAGATGAAGACATTATCACATTTCTTAAAGAATATGTTTGTATTCATCTATTATCCCCTTTCCTGCACTAATGTTGAATAAACTATTTTTCTAGAAGAAAATAGAAATAAAAGATGAAAAGTTTATAAAATATTAAACAGAAACTAAATAGCACAATATAGTAATTTAACCTAGAAAATGTGATAATGAAATCAAAGCACTACATTTAACCTCACACACAAAACTGGAATCTGTTCATTGGCAGCAGATCTTCTAAAAAATAATAAAATAGTAACAATTGCTATGTTAATCAATTTCTAATTAACCTGGAAAACAATACCCATGATTGGTGTTGCCTTTTAATTTAATCTATAGTATTGTTTTTTTTTCCCAGAAGAGAGTAAATTTTTACTCTTGCCTATAATCGCTTCCTTAACACTGGAGTCCACAGGAAGGATATTCTTCTCCACCAGCTCCATAGGACCTGGTCTTTGAGCAATCTTTTCATTTAGATCATCAGCCAGTCGAGCTCGTTTCAACTTCAGCTGTGTAGCTTGCAGAGATGGCTCTGCAAACGTTTCTAAATGAGAAAGCACAGTTTTAACCATTATTTGAGTTATTATTTCTGCTTTATAAACGTTTTAGGCTAACTAGTTGAACTTAACTGGCTTAAACATATTTATGTTTAAATATCTTTATTAAAAGAGGAAAGGCTTAAGAATTCTCCAGTATACATTTTACACTTTTTATTTCTGATAGCACTGTCTATATAGTACAGATGCCTAGAGACTTGAACTAACATGACTTAAGCTCATGATGGCATGCTATTATCATTCACTTATAGGAGGATGATCAAATTCACATCATTATTAGATATTGCAGATACATGAGCAAGACAGATTTGGCCTATGACTTAAAAAGTTCTAGGGCAGGGGAGATAGCTCAGTGGCAGAAGCACCTGCCTGGCAGGCACATAGTTAAATCACTAGTACAAAAAAAGAAAAGAAAGAAAAAAGAAAAAGCTTACAGTTTTATGTTTAGCTTCAATGGACAGTTAATTCCTAGGAAGGGAGGCACTGCCTCTTTGGATATAAGCTTCTTTGCAAAGGTCAAGGAGGAAGAGCTATAATTTATAGTATTCTTAGATTCATCCCTGTGTATCTCAGGGTCAGTGAAAATAATTAAGAATCTGGGTTTATTTCTGAATGCATAACTCTGTGTCTATTAGGAACATCTAATCACACAGAGATTAATGACTTATAGAAGTGTTAACTCAGCTGGGCGTAGTAGTGTACACCAGTAATCCCAGCATTCATGGGGCTGAGGCAGGAGGATCAGTGTGAGTTTGAGACCAGCTGGGACCACAAAGTGAGCTCGAGGCTAACCTGAACTTCACAGTGAGACCCTATCCCAAAGGAGATATATATACACACACATATATATATATAATTAACTCATCTATTTTTTGTTTGTTTTTCACTTATGTATTTAGTACAGGGTCTCACTACTCAGCTCAGACTCATAGTGATCCTCCTGTTTTCAGCCTCTCCAGAATGTGCGCCACCATGCCTGGACTCAGTAGCCGGCTCAGCGCACCCCAGAGATGGGACCCAGTGTGGCATGTAGGACCAAGATTAAATCATCGCTCTGCACTTGCCAAAGCAGGCATTTAGTCCACTAAGCTATCTACCTGGCCCATTAACTCATGTTTCAAAATACTGCTACAATAGATGGAAACTACTTTAGTTTTATGCCATTCATTTGCTTCATTATGTCAATTATTTGTGCTCTGGCAACTCTCTAACATTTTTTTTTCCTACTGCTATTTGTGAATAATATTTACACTTGTTTAAAAATGATATGGTGTCAAATGAATACTTCAGTTGAAAGTTACTTGCTTCATAAATTATACAGAAGGTCTATAATGAAATTCCTCCTAAATAGTCTCAGGATTATCTGATGTGCTCCATTCTTCTGGCTGGAGCTCAAGGCTCAGTGCAAGCTCACCTTGGGTGAGCTACTCTGTAGTATATATGTGTAACTTCCCTCTTCCACCAGAGAAGCTGTGTGCTTGCCCAAAGTTGTCTATATATAATTCAACTAAATGTTATGAAAAAACGCTAAATTAAAAAATAAAATTAATGTTCCTTGGAAACTTAAACATGTTAAAAAGACACAATAAAGGTGAGTCATTAAAAAAATCAGTGTCAATTTAGCTTGGGTAATTAACAACCTATAAAAGATTTGGGAAAAAGCTTGCGAACTCTAAGATATTCAACTCCAACTGCTCTTCAAAGTGTCTTGTAAATTTTACAACTGTACCACTAATAGAAGTAGTTGATGATGTACAATGGCTGGGCTCTATGTAGAACAAATTATGTAATTGTATTCATGAAAGCCTTCCCTCAAATGAAGACTTGATTCCTTGGCTGGAAAACTGGCAAATAAGAGTACATTTATCTAAGCTAAGGTGTGAGCCCATCTCATTTTTATAATTTTCTATACAACTAACTGTGGTTCAAATCTTGTGAGATAAAAGACACCTAACTATAGAAAAGATATGTGAGGGGAATTAAATCAGATGAATTGCCTCAGGTTAATTTTCCAACGTTTGTGTTAAGATCTAGGTAGAATAGTCTTCTATTTTTTGCCCACCGACAACATGATAGCAGCATATTTAGAAAGAAAATATTTCTGAAGTAAAGAAGTAGAGCTTGATGTGTTGGTACGTTTCTCTGTTCCTGGTCTTAACATCTCTTTATCTCCATGAGGCTGAAGCTCAATTCTGAATGTCTAACCTTGGAAAACCACTTAGACTTCTGCCTGCCAAATTGGGTTAATGTTAAAATACAGTTGGAACGATTTTAAGATATTTCAAAAATTAAAGGTGACACATTCTTATTTAAAAAAAAATCCAACTAGAGCACTAATGTCCTAAAATTATTACCTTTCTCTCTCTCACGTGTGCGCATGCACACACACAGGGTCTTAAATGTTGGCCACTCATTTTTTTAAAAAATAAAAGCAAATAGAATTCCTTTGATAGCTAAATTTAAGTTGCCTTGATTTTAATTAACACATAAACATCCCTATTTTTGGTACAGAACGAGTCATTTACTGTGTTACTTACCCATGAATTGCTTCTTTCAAGAGTTACTTATGCCTGATAGCTGGCAACTGCTCTATCCTAATACTGTATCCATGAAAAAGCTTTTCTAGTCCAGTGAACATCTAAGAACACAATCAAAGTGGAGAAAGGTACATACCTCTTACTGTCTGCCCCTGGAGTGAGAAGGAAGGGCAAATGATCATAGATTCTTCAGGTCAGAGGGAACCCTACTTGGGGTCAGACCAACACGCTTGGTACTTAAACTTCCTTACACCATACCCTATTGTGATGGCAGCCTATACTTTTTCTCTAGTACACTAGCCTGTATATTCCCCGAACTTCTCAATGTCTGTATTTCACTTGATTTTGCACACTCATCTCTGCCACTAGAACACAAGCTCCAGGGAGGGAGGCAGACATCTGTCTTGTTCACTGTTGGGCTCTGGTGACCAAAGTATGAATACCTCTAACTAATTTTGTCACCTTCTGAATATTTTATTTTTGGACATATTTGGCCTTTAGGATGATATTATTCATGTTAAGGTACAATCTAATTTTCTATAAGATCTGCTTAATTGTAATATTAATCCTTATGTTATTATTAGGCTCAGAGAGAACAAATTTTCCTTTTATACAACAATTGTCTTTGAATATTTAATAATTTTCCAAATTCTTCCTGAATCTTTTCTCAACACTAAACATACAGTTATCACAGGATCAAATTCTCAGTCTTGCTCAATAATAAATTAGAGCAGCAAAACAATGAAAGAAAATGTAACTTGGGAACTTCAAAGGAAGATGAAGAATGCTCTGTCTTTACAGAGAAAAACATCCATGTGCAAGCCATGCGTTTGGTAAGAATGGAATGGGAACTGTTCCTTCCAGCCTCTCAAATGATGTGAGGTCACCCTCACTGGTGGGGGTGTCTACCACAAGGATAAGATCATACTGGACTGTGGTAGAGATGTTTGGTGTGAGTTTTTGAAGTGGGTAAACATAAATGAGGTTCAAGTAGTTGAAAATCTGTTATAAGCCCTGTTATCATATCCTCTGTGATTTAATAAATGGGACACATGTCCCTCACTGATAAAGAAATGCTCTGGACCAAAAATGTCTTTCCAGAACAGAGAGGTACCTATGGCGCTAGCTGATGGGAACAGCTAGCCCATTAGTTGGTTATCTGGAGAATCAAAACTTCCCCTGGATATCCAAGACAAGTATTTCAGTTTGTGTCGTTTGGCTGCTCTAATTTGGAAGATGTCAGTCTGTGGGATAACAAGTTATTAAAATAGGAATAAGCAGAAATTTTTTTTCTTCAGAACATTCACCAAAGTAGTAAAGAAAACCTTTACCTTCTAAAATGTGCATCCTGACAAGTTCAGAACGATCTGGCCGACTCCGAATCTTATGTTTCAAAAAGTTTTCAGTCTTAAAAAACAAAAAGGGGTAAAGAAATTTTTACTAGTTACTTGTGATTATTGTGGCTTTGTATTTTTTCAGGGTATTCCACTTAAATAGATTGCATTCCCTTTTGGTCATGTCTCTAAGAGGAAGACAGTATATGTGGGGTGTAAGTAAGCACTGTATACTTCATTTAAAACATGACAAAATAAAAAGGCAAGTTTATGGTTTTGAAGATCATTTTTCAATAAATATAGGATTTCATCATTTAAATACCTAAAATCATACTTTAGTTAAAAAAATCTGCTTAGGTAACAAATGCTGTGAGATTATAAGAGGTCATTACTGCATTCTGGAGAATTTTGTTTGTTTTGTGAGACAGGGTCTCACTCTGTAGTTTAGGTTGGTCCTATGTAGCATGGCCTTGCCTGGGCTGGCCTGAACTTGCCCTGCCTCTATCTTCCTTCCAAGTGCTGGGATCACAGGCAGTGCCACTACACATGGCTATTCTAGGGAAACTCTCATCCTGCAGAGATTAGAGTTATCTTCCCCAGAACAAGAGAATGAATATGCATGATGGCACTTTTAGAAAAAAATAATAAGCAATGATGTGGAGTACAACTACGATGGCGCCATCCCAAAGAACAAAGCAGAGCAATGTTCTCTGATTCAGTCCCATTCCTCTCGTTGGTTGCTTGCAGAGATGACACAAACCAAGCAGGGGAATCTCTTAAAGATCATGTGGCGCTCTCTCTGCACAGTAACAAATGACAAAATTACTTCCATTATGTCTCTAAAAACTGTTATGTCCCCAGAGCAGAAAGTGAAGAAGTATGATTTGTCTGTTCCTTACAAAACTAGTAACTGGTTTTAAAAGAACCAAATTTAAATGATGTATTTTCTGTAAAATTTTAAGATGAAACTGTGCCATATACATGTTCTTTATTTACACTGTGTGCCTTGAAGAGACACTGTATCACCTCTATTAATGCATTTAGTAATTAAGACTGCTACTTGTTACACAGGTACTTTGGAATAAAGCAGAAAAGCAGAAATTCTTACTCTGGCTCTTTCCAAGCTTTTTATCTGCTCATGGAATGCTGCTGGGCTCTTCAAAGCTGTAAGGAGAAAATAGTTTCCACAGTATAAATAAAGGAGTTTATATTTCAGCCTAGTATGTTGTGTTGATAATCCTCTTAGTGCACATCTGTAGTCCCATTTATTTCTTTTGCAGATGTGCAAAATTTGAAGCCTTAAATGTTACAATAGAATTAAATTTATGTATTTCACAAATAAAATGAGCAAACATTTAAAAGAGGAATTAAATATATAATAACAATGCAAACACTGATCAGATGATTTTTCACCACTATTAGAACAAATTTCCATTGCCCAGGAAAATATCTGATGCCTTGATATGTATTTGGTATTAATGGCCATATAAGACACTGGAAAAAAGTCTAAATATTCTCAAAAGTAATCTATACTTGCTTTTTTTTTTTTCTTTTTCAGAACCAGGGATTGAACTCAGGCTCTTGTGCTTGCCAGGGAAGCGCTTATTTTATTAAGCTATCTCCCCAGCCCTAAAAGTAATCTATACTTGAACATGAGGATATATAACATTCCAGGTCTAAGAGGTCTGAGGTACCATTTATTCAGAACCTACAATGCCAGCATCAGGCGCAGTTTATTGCTGTTGGTCTTCACAACAACCTTGCAAGATTATAGAGTTAGCCCTGAGATAGATGAAAGGCTCAAAGGCAGTAAGTGAATTCTTAAGGTCATAAAGTTAGATGGTGGTCAAAGTGGAGTTTAAGTTGAGGAGTTTGTATTTGAGAGGCTTATATTCTTTCTAGGATACAATGTAATTAAGTTTCAAGACACAGTGACTCTAAAAGTGTCAATGTATTAAATATTCTGTGATCTCACCCAGAGGGTAAATAGTACTTATGAAAACATGACCTACTACAACATTTCTATTAAATTTCATGAAAAATCTGTTTTATATCTATCCACCATTGCCCAACACCAACTTGCATGTATATCCATGGGTAGGTGAGTGGATGGCATATAT
>PVKN010033691.1:0-11986 GCA_004027915.1 Capromys pilorides
TGTCCTCCATCTATTTTTAAGAAGTTTGCATGTACCATTTAAAAATATCATGTAAGAGACTACTTTAAAAGCTAGGAATAGAGATCTCATCCAAGCCAGCTATTCCCCTCCTCAGCATTTTTCCAAAAGAACTGAAAACATCATACCGCAGAGATATTTGTTGTCCCATGTTTATAGCAATGCAATTGTCATAGCTGAATCATGGAAACAACACAGATGCTGATCAAATGAAGAAAGGATAAAGAAGATGTGGTATTTTCAAACAGTGGAGTATTATTCAGATATAAAGCAGTATAAATTTGAGCCTTTTGTAGGTAAATAGATTTTACTAGAGAAAATACTACTAGTGAAATTAATCAGAACCACATGTGCAAACATTGTCTCCTTAGTGTGAGAACTTGAAAAAGAAAAATTTCAATTCAAGGATACAACAGATACAGGGAAAGGAGAATAAACTGACTCAAAAGGAAAGAGTGATTTGAGGAGATGGACAGGAGAGGGAGTGGGAGAAAGAGATTTATTTATATATGTAAGCACAATAGACTGGACGCCTATATTATGCATTTAGAGTGGACCATGGAAAGGATAGATAATATGTTTTGTCTTCCTTATCAATTGTTTGTGCTTTTCCTATTCTTAATTTATTATTCAATCCTTTCATTTTTCTTCCATGCATATATCTGGTAATATGAATAACTGGGTGGAAGACAGCAGTATGTAGTACAACAAATACCATTCATATTACTTTGTTAAGTGAAATTCTATATCATTTGTATTTTTTATGTTTTAATTGTAATTAGTACTCTTTTTAAAATGTAAAAATATTATTACTACAAAAATGTCATGGATTTTTTTAAATAATGCTGTCTTTCATTTTTCACTTTATTTAACAACTAGCCTAGTTGAATGTGTTTGTTTACGACACCCATCACTTAAAGGAATAACAGTTATTCTGATGTTGATATCAGTCTATGTGGGGTTGACTACAACACACAATCAATATTGCAGAAGAGCATGGCAGAATAAAGTTGTTAATCCCATGTGAGCCAGGATATAGACAGAGAGAAAACTGCTTAAGGAAGAGTTTAAGAATAAATAAATCCATTCAGACCATACTCTTAGTCACCCATCTCTTTCCAGGCTCAAATTCGTAAAAGCACATTCAGCTACTGAACTCATAATGGATAAAACTACTGAAGAGTATGGCAGCCACAGAAATCAATTAACTTCTGCAAACATGAGACTGGACCAACATTTTACATCTAAATTGTAATCTTATTATTCGTTCCCAAAGTATTTTTGTATGTCATATTGTACAAAAGGAACCAGAATTTCTTAAAATACCAATTCCACAATTTCCACAAACTGAATGCAGTTTACTAGCTATGAGTCTCTGTGAAAAACCAAAAAGAAATTTAAACACTGCTATCAAAAGATAAAAGAATGGCAGTGGATAAACATTGTTACTGCAGAAGGGAGAAACGGGGGGAGAGAAAAAATATAAGATGAAAACAAATACAAACACAAGTAGGAAAAATTAAACGCTGTAGCTGAGTGTCCAAATCTTGGGTAAATTGTGGTAGTATGTAATGTTCAAAGGACGTAAGCATCCCTACATTTACAGCACTTTGTTTGCAGTTCTCAGGGCCTCTCCAATGATTTGCCTATGTTAACTACATAGCTTTACAGAGGAGACATTTCATTCTTGGTGTCTTTAAATTCCTGTCATTTGCATTCCTCTTTTCACTTCACTCTTGCAGCTTCATGCACTATTCTCTTGCTATTACACTTCCTAACATTCCAGGTTGTCACTTGAAATTTGGGTGGAATCTTCTACCATTTCACAGTTCTTGCCTTTGAAATCAGCACCATGTGAAGAATGCCAAAAATCTTTCACTAGTTTGCATAGTAAACAGCACCACTTGAGTCATTGTTGCAAATGATTCTTGAGTATCTGCATGTTTCTCCAACAAATAACACAGGAGTCTCTCTTCTCAAATGCACATAATCCATTTTGCCTATGATCTAAATGCAAAGCACATAGATGCATTTTAATGGCAATCTTTTCAACAATTTAGGTCTCTGTGGTTCCAATATAGCAGACATTTTCTTTCTAATTAAATCTCAAGCTTTTCACATTCTTAAATTCTTCTTCTCACTGTAGTACTTGCTAAAATTCAACCAGCAATAACTGTGCCTCAGACAGTATTTTGATCTGATTTACCATTTCTTTAATTAAACTAAATATTATATTACTTTTAACCTCAGTTTCTTACACTTTTAGTGCATGAAGGGAATGAAGCCAGATTTACTGTCATAGCATAACACATCATTTCTAACCCAAATCCCCATAGAGTCCTTGTTCCCAAGTGAAGCCTCCTTAGCCTGGCATTACTATTTATATTACCATTTATATTTATATTTATATTATATTATTATAATTATATTTATATTTATATTACCATTCTTATTTTCTGAGCTCTAAATAGTATAACTATGAAAGAAGGTTGTTTGTTGGTTGGTTGGTTGGCTGTTTCAGCCTGCCCCAGAGGTGTGGCTGGTGTGGCATGTCATGCCTGAGATTAAAACTCAGTCCCTGCCACTTACCTAAGCTTGCCTAAACAGGTGTTTTAGGCTGCTGAGCTATGTCACCCGCCCCTGAAAGAGTTAAAAGATGAGTGACCTGATCATATTTATGATACATAAAAATATTTCCTTTTGAAAATATAACATATTTTCCTTTGATAAATTAAAATTCATCATAGTAAAAGAAACATTAACACTTATCCCCCCAGAAAGTATTCCCCCTTCTTGAAACAATTGTTCCATTATTCTGAAAAAGTTCTTTAAGTCCACTTGCATAAGGTTATTTAGCAGTTGTAGTTCTCTCAATATACTGAATTGTTTCAAGGTGTTTATTCTTCATAGTCCTTTCTCTTGGAAAATATCCCTAAGTTGAAATGTGCCAGATGTAATTAAAAAAGGAAGATGAGGAAACACCATAATAATGTTTATTCCCATATTTTTACTAGTATGTATGCATTATGTAGGTTAATATTTTTATTTCATTGATTTATTTCATGAACAATATGTATGTTAAGCATTGTTCCATACCCACCCCCTTACTCTATCAGCAGCATTGACAATATTTTCATGAGCAAGCTTAAGGAAAATGCACTGTTTTTCCCCATTCTCTGAAGATATGAGAGTTTTCTATACCAACCAATCCTATAGTCTTCTAAAGACAACAGTCAGTTTTTCTACAATTCAGTGCTAATACTAGCTATCTAGATGTAGCAGCACATAGCCAAAAAGTAATGGATCAGTCACAGAAGATTGACCTCACTTCACATGGCAACCACATCTGAATCTCTTAAGCTTCTAATCAATCACTTCTATATTGAGGGTTCAAACAGCCCATTCCCTAGGTTCAGTAATTTACTGCAATTACTCATAATGAACAGGAAGGAAGGGACATGAATTTTGTAATCCAACAAAGTTCATTGCTAAATATGAGGGACCTCTCCGTGCAAGCAGAACACAGAAAAATGCCGCTTTCAGGCTGCAAAATTTCTATAGTACTTGTTGACAAGTCTTTGACAGTTTGGACTGGAGAAAAATAGCTGGCTTATGGCTTGCTAATGTGTGATTTGCAATCTGGTGACATGCCCTTAGGGGACTGACCAAGAACTACTGATTTGTCCTCTACAACCTAACAACATGTCCTCTGTGACCTAAGTAAGATAATATTTACATTCTCTACAGGTAGTGGCTAAGATTTTTCAAATTGCTGCTGTCACTACCAAGCTCTTTCACATAGAACTTGAGAAATATTTCATTTATATTTGATGACTTATGATAAAGGTGAATATAGAACATATAATGAACAATCAGTTCAGAAAGCACATTGGACAAATGTTGGAAAGGACTCGAGAGCAAGTTACTTTGCAGTTGTCAGTACCACTTTCCCAGCCTGTGGATGTTCAATATGTGGAAGATCATCAAATTCAATTTTTCTAAAAGTTTGCACAAAAGATATTTTGAACTTTCCCCATTTTCTAGAAGTCAGTAAAAGTAGCTCAAAATTTCAATCCTCTAAATAATTATATTTTCTTTTTCTGGTTATGAGCTTTCTGCTAAGACTAACTAAAGTCTGAATGATGTCACCTTATTAACAAAAACTCAGGAGCGACAAAAATGGTCTTATTTTTAATATCAAAGACACTTTTATCATCCACAAGATTTCAAGAGTTTAGGAACAGTGAGCTAGGAATTAGTGATAAAAAGCAAGTACAACACAATGTGCCATGGATGCAGAAGCCAGAGCATGGAGATCAGGGATCAGAGAAGAGATATCTTGAACTGGAGTGAATATTTAATTTGATGATTATTGAAATTTTGTATATTTAACTTCTCTGTTAATGGCATATTCTTTTTACATGCTTGGAAGATTTTTGCTCTTTTTTTCTTAGAGTGGGATTTTTATCATCCATTTGTGCTGATTCCTTTACTTTTATTGACTTCAATTCACTTTAGTTTGTCTTGCAGTTGTTTGATTGCTTTTTGTGCTCTCTTGGTATCTTTGGGAGTTCTTTTTTTGAGTACAAACTATGATCCTGTCTTTTATGCCTGATAGTCTAACATCACCTGTTTTAATTTGATTTTGAAAACTTTCATGGAATTTTTGCTTTTCTAGATATTTATTTCAATCTTTTTCATGGATTGCATTTCTTTCCTATACTGGGAATTTGTGGTTTCTATTTTTTAGAACTAGAAACTTCTGTTTTTTAATCTGTCTTCTTTAGAATTACTGAGCAATTTCTTCATTATGCTAATTTCCTTTTACAAAGTGTGAACTTATTTCTATTTTGATATTCTTTAAAGCCTTAATTATATCATTTTATTGCTTCTATTGCTGTTTCAGTAAATTCAGGTAGATGACTTATGATTTCCTCTATAGCACTGTCTCCTGGATTGTCTTTGGTTGACTGCAACTCTTGGATTGCATTTTACTTTTGTGCTATAATTTTTAATACTTTTCCTATTTGTATTCTCTGTTGTTTCTATTTTTATTATGTTAGGTAACTTTATCAGGTTTATTGAAGATTCATTACAAAATTTTGGGGCTGAGGAGATAGCTCAATGGCACAGTTGACTGCCTGGCAAGTACATCGTCATGAGTTAAAACACGGGCCCTGAAAAAAGAAAAAGAAAAAGAAAAAGAAAATATTCCGATAAGATGTCTCATAGGTGTAGCTGGCTATTTCTTTATGTGTCTGTCCCAAGATCCTGTCTTACTAATCTATTAGGGATGAGGAGTTGGTATTTTTCTTTCATATTGGATTATAGGGATTATGGGGGTATCACCCATATTAACACAGTGTTGTTACATAAAGTGGAACAACCCATTATGACAAGTATTGCATTTTGGCTAAAGTAGTATAGTCAGTAGTAAGGATCTTAGAAAATAGCCTATAAACTAGTCATATGCAGTGATTGTGAATTTGGTATCGTTAACCACAGGGAAAAACCATTAAAGTTATATAATATATATTATAGACTAAGAACTTGTATGTAGAGTTTTCTCTCAAAAGGGTAATATAGTGGTCTTTCACTTACTGCGGATGTTTAAAAACACTCCGTGGAGGCAAGCCAGATAGCTAAGTGGATTAAATTGCCTGCTTAGGTAAACATAGCAAGCAGGATTCAATCCACAGTGTGCTGTGCTGGTCCCACCTCCAGGGTGTGCAAAGACAACGATTGAGACTGGGTGTAGTGGTGAACATGTTTAGTCCCAGCATGTGAGAAGCTGAAAACAGGAGACTCCCTATAAGTCTGGACTATAAAGTGAGGCCTTGTAGATCCTGAACTAAATATATAAAAAGAAAACACTCCTGTGACAAGAGAAAAGTAGAGACACTATATTTATTTTAGTATCTGTACATATTTTAAGGATTCATAAACCCTTTCCAGGGGCGGGAGAGAAATCGCAGTAGAATAAGTGCTTGCCTGCAAGTGCAAGTTCCGGTGTTCAAATTCTGGTACCACAAAATAAATAAGTAAATACATAAATAAATAAATATCCTTCCCATATTCTTATAAACCTTTTTTATGTGATTGATTCTTTTTTATTTTATTTTACTTTATCTTTTTTTATTACTTTTACTAAGAAATAACAAAGTATAACAATGTGATAGTTTCAAAACACGTTAGTAGTATATTTCAATATTTGATACAATGCATATCATTGTCCTCCTATTAGTTATACAGAGCACAGGGTGTAGATATTATAATTTTTGGAATCATTATTTGTGCACCAAATTTCTTCCATTGGATTAAGAGAAAGTAGTTGTATATATAATCCAATGTTCGATAATCACAGAGGGTTATAGGTAAAACTGGCGATGTTGGAAGCTGTTGATTTAAGCCTTTTACAGCTTGGCATTCTAATCTAGCTTTCCGTTTTATGGCTTGTGGTAAAATTTTTCTGCTGGGTGGTTAAGGGCAAGTTTAAGCACGACCACAATAGCAAAACATGTAACTTTTGCATCTCTCAAGGCCAGTCAAATCCCCTAAGGATTTACTTTGGAACCATGTACAATCTTTTGTAAAATTATTGTCAGTGTTAGCCATCTGGATGAGTCACAGCCATTGCTTGACCAGTTTGCTCACTGTGAAGGCCTGAGAGAATGTTTTCTCTCTAAGTGACTCTCCTTTGGCACACTATGTATCTTTAATCCCTTTCCTCTGTAGGCCCATAATCTCCTTGAACAGAAAATTTGGGAAACCACTGAGTTATAGAATGTTTTTACCACAGTTTCACTTATGTCCTGAGTTCTCACAGACCTTGAAGGTCTAGGGCCAAAATATTGGCTATCCTTGTAATCTTTCTTTTTTGATAATTTTTGGTCTATAAACTTATGCTCTGAACCCTACAATAGAAAAGCTTAGTGATACTATTACTTTATAACATATGTACTTGAGCATGACATCACTGTCTTTCTGAGTATCAAACATCTTAGTCTTAACTTGAAATTGGTGTTTTCTATTAATCATTGATATTCCAAAAATTCTCTATAGAATGTGATAAAAGCAGTTGCACATTTTTACACATTTAGAAATCTAAGTATATACAAAATTGTAACCAGTCAATAAGATGGCATTTTCCTAGTCTCTTACTCTCATTTAATACTCCTTTTTGTTTCTTGTAAACCAAACATTTACTTGAGAGAGAGTATAGCAATAACTAAAATTACATTAGAAACAACACACATCTACAAACCAGAATGACAGGCATTTCAAGAATATTTTTAGAGTTACACATTGCTATCCTCAGTGTCAAAATATTTTGGAAGTTCCTAGGACCATTACCTAATTCATCCTGGGTATATAAGTGCGTGATTTTGCCCCTGCCATTCTTCCTATCTTTTCTGTTTGCATTCACTTCATTGTTTAACTCTAAAATCTTTGATTTCCATTCATCTGTGTTATACCTCTGCATCTTTATTTCTTCTCTTGAGATCTTACACTAAGGAGACTATATGATACTTACACATGTAGGCCTGGTTTATTGCACTTATGAGTATATGTTCAAGATACATCCAATTATATATGAAATCTTCCAGTTTATCATTCTTTATAGCTGAGTAGTATTGCATTGTATAAAAGTAGCACATCTTTTTCAACCATTCTTCAGATGATGGGCATTTTTTTTGTTTCCAACATTTGGCTATTACAAATTGTGCTGCTACAAACATAGGTAAAGAGATATCACTATGGTATGATGTTTTTAGTTTTTTTGGGAAAATTCCCAGTAGGGGGATAGCTGGATTGAATGGGACTTCCAGTTCTAGTTTTTAAAGGAGTATCCCAACTGCTCTCAATAATTGTTACACCAGTTTGCATTCCCATGAGCAGTGGAGAAGCATTCCTTTATCCCCACAGCATCTCCAACATTTGTTGTTGTTTGATTTCTTTATGAAAGCCGTTCTTTCTGGAGTAAGATGTTATCTAAGTGTTGTTTTAATTCGCATTTCATGAATTTCTAGCAAAGTGGAGCATTTCTTCATGTATCTGTACACTTGTTGAATTTTTTCTCTGAGAAGTGTTTGTTCATTTCAGATGCCATTTCTGGATTGTGTCTTTGAATATTGGGAATCTAATGATATTTATTTCTTTATAGATTCTACATAGAAGACCTTCGTCTGAATACTTTTTAGTTAAAACGTTTTCAAAATTTTGGGTTGTCTTCTCACTCTGTTGATAATTTCTTTTGAGGTAAAAACAACTACTTAGCCAGAGGAGGTTCCAGCTGTTGATTCTTTCAATTGTTAAACGTGCATTTTTATTTTTGTCCATGAATTCTTTGCCTACCCCAATGTCTTCAAGATTTTCTTCCAGGAGATTTAATGTTTCTCTTTTAATATTTAGATATTTAGTCTATTTTGACTTTATTTTAGTGCATGGTGATAGATCTAGCTCAAGTTTTAGTTTTTTTCATGTCGAAGATAAGGTGGCTGAGTGAATTTGTGTTTGCTTCTGCATTTTCTAGTCTGTTTCATTGATTCTCAGGTCTATTTTTTTTGCCAATACCATGCTGATTCTATCCCTATAGATTTGTGTATTTTGAACAATACTTGCTTCACTGGGATGAATCTTACTTGATCATGGCCTGTAGTTCGCTTTTTTAGTTCCATCTCTCTCTGGTTTTGGTATCATTTTAATACTTGCCTCTAGGAATGGTTTTGGGAGGATTGCTTCCTTTTCAATTTCATTGAAGAGTTTGAGGAATATTGTGGTTATGTTTTCTGTAAATTTCTTGTAGAATTCAGGGGTGAATTCATCAGGAAATGGACTTTTCTTTGTTGGTAGGCTTTTTATTGAATTTTGCATTTCATTGACTTTTTTTGGGTTGTTGAGAAAACTTACGTCTTTCTGATTCAGTTTTGGTAATTTGTATCTTTTTAGGAACCTGTCTATTTCATCTGTGTCTTCAATTCTGTCAGAGTAAATATTCTCAAAGTAGCTATTAATGGTTCTCTGAATCTCTTCTGGGTCTGTAGTAATTTCACACTTTTTATTCTTTACTGCTTGAATTTGAGTACTTTCTTTTCTCTTTGTGATGAGGTTAGCTAGGGGTTTATCAATTTTATTTAAACTATCAAGAACCAGCTTTTTAACTCATTAATTCTTTGTGTTGTTTTCTTTGTCTCAATTAAATTAATTTCTGCTCTAATCTTTATAATTTCCTCCCATCTTTGGGCTTTTCACTGCATTTGCTCTTCTATTTCTAGTCGTTTTAGGTGCGTCATGGCAGTATTTGTTTGGTCCCGTTCTGTTTTCTTAATGTGTGAGCTCAGAGCTATAAATTTCCCTAATATAACTGTTTTCATTGCATTCCATAAATTTCAGTAGATTGTGTTTGAATTTTCATTAAATTCTAGATGTTGTTTAATTTCTTGTTTTATTTCACCTGTAACTCACTGGTTCTTAAGAAGGGTGCTGTTTAATTTCCATATATTTCTGGGGTTGTGATGGTTTCTTTTGTTGTATATTTCCAGTTGCTTTACACTGTGGTCAGATAATATGCATGAGATAATTTCTGTTTGCTTGCATATACTTACGCATGACCTATTGACTAATATGTGCTCTACTTTGGAAAATGCCCCTTGTCCAGCTGAAAAAAATAAGTGGTTGGGTGAAAACTCTGTGCATGTTCACCAAGACTATTTGGTGGAATTTCTAGTTTAGTTCTGCAACTTCTTTGCTATTTTTTTGTTTGATTGACCTATCTTTTTGCGTTAAAGGGGTGGTAAGGTCTCCTGTTAAGATTGTGGTATTGAATATTAGATTTTTCATGTCCATTAAGATTTGTCTTATAAAACATGGTACCGCCGTGTTGGGTGCAAAAAATCTGATGAGTGTTACCTCTTCACCTTGAATTTTTCACCTAACCAATATGTAGTGGCCTTCTTTATTTCCTTTGATCGATCTTAATTTGAAGTTTCGACTGTCGGCAAACAGGTGCAACCCCTCCTCATTTTGTGTTGCTTGGGCATGCAGTGTTGTTTTCCATCCTTTCACTTTTAGTCTATGAGTTTCTTTATGTGTTAAGTGTGTTTCTTTCTTCTATACAGAATGTTGTTAGATTATGTTTCCTTATCCACTCTGCCAGTCTATTTCTTTTAGTTGGAGAATTGAGTCAATTTACATTGACGATTATAACTGAAATGTATTGACTTATGATTGACATGTCTTTTACTTACTACTGTTTGACAGTTTTTCTCCTGTATTTATTTGGTTGACCTACTTGGTGGGTTCTTTCAGTTCTCATTTGTGGATTTGAAGTTCTATCTTCACTTTCATTCATATGGTTTTGCCAGCTTGTGATTGAGATTTTATTTTCTTGTATATCTCTTTGTAACTGTTTCATGCGATCTATTTCTTTCCTATATTGCTCAATCAGGGAATGCATCATTTTTCTGTTCTCTTTTAATTTTTATCAATGTCTTCTTTAGTTGCATTTAAGTTTTTCATTATAGTTACCCTTTCTTTCTCTTTTTCAGGGTTTATCTATGCTCTGATCTCTTCTCTACCTTTCTGCAGTTCTTCCCCTACTTTAGATGCTTTTTCAATTAAAGGTGTCATTTTTAACTTCCGAGGTTATTTCTGGTCTGACTTCTTCTGTACATGTCTTTAGATTTTTTTCCCTTCAGATTCTATTAATTCATGCATTTCCATTTTTACTTCAGATGTTATCTTTGATCTGAGTTCTTCTATATGTGTCTGCATATAGATACTACCAATTCAGAGATTTCAGCTGTCTGATTCCCATTTTCTGCAATGGTACTCTCTCCTGTATTTGTTCTGGGTGGCTTCAGGACCTGAGATTGCATCTTGCTCCTTCTCTATGTCATTTTTTATGATGTCTGCACTTTGGTGAAGTTCTGCTGTTAGTGCCTATCAAAATTTGGTTCTTGATCCACCAGTCTTGAGCTCTTCGAGATTTGCCTGGACTGGTCTGGCTACTGTGCTCAGCTTCTTCATGTTTCAACTGGGCAAAGGGTGGAATTGTCAACATAAGCAGTCAGGGTTGGCATTATGATGGCTGGCAGCACTGGGGTGCAAGCCAGAGAAGAGGACCTGTCTGGGCACAGGCTTGGGTGGGTCAGTGTGGATGGGTGGGGGTCAGATTCTTGTGGCTGTCGCGTGAGTGCAAACTAGTGGCATTTCCGACCTGGACACTGGCCCGGGTCAGTCAAGATAAGTGAGCAGGGCACACTCCTGATACCAAATTCTGTCTTAGTTACTTTTTATTCTTTGCTGAGACAAATACCCAACACTCAAAATGAAGGAAGGAAAGGTTTATTTAGCTCACAATTGCTGAAGGATTCATTCCATGTTCTGCTGGGCCAAGGCTGAGTGGAACAGGGCAGAGAGCACCCAGTTCATGGTGGCAGAATAGCAACAGCCTCAACAGAGGCAACTGACCAACCAGGACTCCAGAGAGCAACGTGTGAGTCTGTCTCTTTGTCTCAATTTATATCACATTCAGGCTCTCTGCCTCAACCTATGCATCTTAGGCCACACCCATAATCCCAGAAGTACTCAGACCCATAGTCTCATTAGTACTAAAACACAAAATCGCAATGTATCATGACTCATGTCTCAAACTCAAGAAGCACCTTCCCCATGACTACATGAGACTTTGGGGGGACAACTAGGCAGAAGTCATAACACCTACACCCCATTGAAATTTCCTGAAGGAGTCTAGCTAGAAGCCTAGAGCCCACAATAATATCTAATTCATTTTCCACCAAGGATCTGGACTGCGAAGGTGCTAAGGATCTGTATTTTAGGAAACTAAAATATCTGCACCAGCAGGGTAAAGGATCTATGTGAGAAGACTGGTAGATCTGTATGGTAACCAGGACATGACCCTCAAAAAAGCAACAGAGCTCCTCTGAAAAAAAACAAAAAAAAAACA
>PVKN010033692.1:0-11988 GCA_004027915.1 Capromys pilorides
CCTGTCCTGTCCTGTCCTGTCCTGTCCTGTCCTGTCCTGTCCTGCCCTGTCCTATCCTATCCATCTTGCCTTGTTTTTCTGCTCACCCTTTCCTAAAGGGAGGGGCTCCTGGATTCTAATGTGTGTGGTGTGGTAGGGGACCCTTTCCTACGTGCAGTACTAAGGTTTGTGTTTCTTTTTCTGATCCAGAGCCTCTGTTGCTTCCTCCAGATGCACATTTGCTTCCAGAATCTACAGAGCTTTAGTGCTCACTTGTGTCCCTCATCACAGTTCCCGCTTTCTTCTATCTATCACAATTTTTTTCTCAAAAAGATTCTCTACCTAAAAGACTGGATTTTTTTTTCAAATTCTTATTTTTAGGCAGCAAAACAAGATGTTAGGAGTTTGTGTTTTCTATTTTGTTTTAACAGTGAAATATAATATGTATTCTCGATAGGACTTACTCAGCTAGCAAATCCTGAGCCTTGTGGTGGCAAATTTCTTTCATGCTTAAGATTTATCTACACGTGGAAGGGAGTGGTTCTGATGCCCTGCATAATGTCCCTGAAAAGTTTCCTATGAAGGTCACCATCAAGCAAATTATCCAAACCAGCAAAAGTCCCACGTACAAGAGAGCATAGAAGTATTTTTTTTCTATCCCAGGTTGAAGAGAAACATAAATACTCTACTGTCGCACGAATTTAGGAGGTGATGGTTTTAAAATTAAACAAGCCTAATGAAAATGTAATTTGTTGACGACAAGATTTCACCTAGAACTGAAACCAACCTACCCTTCTGCATACAATAGTGTACAAAAGACCAAATGAGTTAATGCACAAAGGAAGCAAAAGATAAACAGAGAAAGAGAAAAGCTTGCCTAATCATAATTAAGGCTCTCAAGCTGCTATATTTTGAAAGTCGACTTCATCATCTTTTAATGAAAAGATTTTCCTTGGTAATAACGTGATTTAGAAAGTGCCTTTGCCTAGCTTGTATTGGAAATTAAATATCGAAGATTATATAACCCATAGTGTTCATCACACATCAAATGCACTTATCAAATCAAGAGCACTAATTCAGTATTTAAATTTCTGTTTAGCTGCCAAAATGACTTTTAACTTTAGCTTTGATTATTCCTTCGTGTCTGGCAAGAAATACAAGTCCCTCCAATCTATCATTCCCTTGGGCAGCTATTATTTGAAACAGACAAAAATGTCTCTGTTCAGCTTTATTTATTAAAGTCAGTTATATTTTTTCCATTTCACTATCTTCAGTAAATGCAACAAGATTGCTTCAAAGTCATGGTTGTAATGAGGTTATGTACCTTATGAAAATCTGCTTTCTTCTGGTTCATTGTTCATTCCAGAAACGAAAGTACTTTTAAAAGATGCAAATCTCTGTGAAATCAAAGCCTTAGATCTATTCATGTTTGCACCAATCTCCTGTGAGATTCATGAAGAAAACTAAATGGGACAGCACTCCATGGAAGCTGAGGGATGCGCCAGCTGATCCTGGGGTTCTATAGCATAATCTATGACAATTAATGCATGGACTTCTGCTCATTAAATTAAACTGATCACTTTAGCTAACTGCCACAAGCCTGGATTATGACTTCCAGCTACTGCTAATCTGTATGATGTTCTCCCACCCTCTCAAAGCACTGATGAATTGATTAGAACTGTTGAAATCACAGGGAAATAGAAAAGAACTCTGGGTAAAAGAGAATTTGATGTTCAAAATAAACTATGATGAGGCAAGACTTATTTTCCTGTTTACCTTCCAGGAACTAATGTCGTTGCCACCTAAAAGAGAAGTCATGAATGGCACGTGCACAGAAGAGCAGCACGATGTAGACCACTACTTGTTCCCCATCATCTACATCTTTGTCCTTGTCATCAGTGTCCCAGCCAACATCGGGTCTCTGTGTGTGTCTTTTCTGCAAGCAAGGAAGGAAAATGAACTGGGAATTTACCTCTTCAGCTTATCCCTGTCAGATTTGCTCTATTCATTAACTCTCCCTCTGTGGATTAACTATACCTGGAACAAAGACAACTGGACCTTCTCGCCAGCCTTGTGCAAAGGAAGTGCTTTCTTCATGTACCTGAACTTTTACAGTAGCACAGGTTTTCTCACCTGCATCGCCCTTGACCGGTATTTAGCAGTAGTTTATCCTTTGAGGTTTCTTCTACTAAGAACAAGAAAATTTGCCTTCATGGTCAGCCTATTGATCTGGGTAATGGAATCCATCTTTAATTCTGTCATTTTGTGGGAAGATGAAACTGCTACTGAATACTGCAATGACCAAAAGTCTTTTACTTTATGTTATGACAAATACCCTTTGGAGAAATGGCAAATTAACCTCAGCCTGTTCAGAATGTGTACAGGCTACGCAGCACCTCTGGTCATCATCCTGGTTTGCAACCAGAAAGTCTACCACGCTGTGCGGCATAACCAAGCCACAGAAAACACTGAGAAGATAAGAATCATAAAGCTGCTTATCAGCATCACACTGACGTTTATCCTGTGCTTTACTCCCTTTCATGTAATGTTGTTGATCCGCTGCATTTTAGAGCGTGATGTCAGCCTGAATGACCACAAGTCCGGAAAACAGACGTATGCAATCTATAGAATAACTGTCGCATTGACAAGTCTGAATTGTGTTGCCGATCCAATTCTGTATTGTTTTGTAACTGAAACAGGAAGATCTGATATGTGGAAAATATTAAAATTCTGTACTTGGAAATGCAATAAATCAAAAAGAAAACGCACACTTTCAATGTCTACAAAAGATACTATTGAATTAGAAGTCCTGACATAAAATTGGCGGGGGGGGCGGGGGGGGGGACTTAAGGTACATGGCATTATATCATTACAATGAACTTTTGCAAAGGAAATCTACTATGGCAAGGCACGAGGTATTTTAATTCTGTCCTGTAGCAATAGTTTTAAAGGTCATTGTACAATTCCCTCCTTGACTTTGATTAAATGTGGCATATTAAACAAAATTTAGCATTTTCCTCGTGACTTTAGATCATTATTGTTAATAACAACTATTTTTGTATCTGTGCTAATAACAGGTATAGGGAAGTATTTAAGTCAATGGCCTTTATGTCTGATTTTTAGGATGTTTCTTGCTCTTTCTTTGGATATTAGTCTACCTCAAAGCTGTCAATTCTCCCAAGCCTATGTA
This sequence comes from Capromys pilorides, assembly GCA_004027915.1. Taxonomy (NCBI): domain Eukaryota; kingdom Metazoa; phylum Chordata; class Mammalia; order Rodentia; family Capromyidae; genus Capromys; species Capromys pilorides. Next base: position 3,170 of record PVKN010033692.1, read on the forward strand.
CCTGTCACCAACAACTCCAACTACTAAATACTGCTTCTGATCCCATTCATTGGCAAATATTTGCTGGTCCCACTGTGCGTGCCAGGTTTCCACATTAAGTACTAGGGTTACAAAAGAAATGATATTGTAAGATTAGCATCAATTCTAAAACCTAGTCACTGAGATCTTAAAATTTCTATATAAAGTAAAAGTAAATAGGCTTTCAGTTTTTGTCTTGTCTCCTTTTCAGGATTTTACTGTGTACATAGTACCTGGATTACTTGTCTGACATTATTTGATATATGGAATATTACATTCAGCAGTTTCTTTTTGTACTTAAAATATGTAGAGAGCCAGGATCTCAGTATTAGTTACCCAGGAGGCTGAGGCAGGAAGACTGTTAGTTCTAGGCCAGCCTGAGCAATTTAGCAATTACCTGTCAAAAAATTCAGAAAATGTTGATATATTCTTTTGAATTTTTGTTACCACAGTTACTCTGCCTAGTTGTAGTAAACAGTAGGTAAACATTTCTTCTACTGAATATCTTTTAAGAATGCTAAAATCCTCTTTGCTCTAACCCTTCAATTTCTTCTCTTCCATATCTCTTCTTCCTACTCCGAAGGTGACCAGGTTGTAAAGGTCTTGATCCCAAGTGGTGTCCTCACTTCTGAAAACAAAGTTCCAATAAAGTGACCAGTATTTTTCTAATAGTCAATTTCCCAATAAACACTAAACAATCAGTGAGTTCAAAAATAATAATTTGCCACCAGTCGCCCATGGTGTTATAGGTCCACCTTGATCTGAGCCATATCTGCATTCTCTATTCTTTGCATTTTTTTTGTCATAATGAATTTGGACAAGGAATAGACTCTGTGTGGGTACTCTGAGACATACCCATCTGTGCTTAAAGACTAAAGAGACATTGAAACAAAGAGTAAAATAATTTCAGCTATTTGCTTAACTACCAATAAATGATTGACAGTGTGAGAATTGAATGCAAATAAAAATAAATGGCCCAGGGCCAGCCAGATAGCTTAGTAGACTAGCACCTGCTTTGGCAAGCACAGGGGTCAAGGTTCGGTTCCTGATCCCACATGGATCATGCTGTGCCAGCCCCGCCCCCAGGGCACACTGAGCTGGTGACCGAGCAAGTCTGGGAGAGGTGGTGCACACCTGTAATCCCAGCGCTGGGGAGGCTGAAAGCAGGAGGATCCTTATGAGTCTAAGCTGCACGATTACATGAGTGAAAATAAATGAATAAACAAACAAACAAACAAACAAACGGCACAGACACAGTTTGCCCATGTCTGGAAGTTTAGGTGTAGATTAAGTGTGTTGTCCCAGCTCACCCACTCTGCTGAAAGTGGTGCCAGGCCTCACGTGAAAGAGCTCTGAATTCTCTCCAGAGTTGATTCTTCCCTTTATGAGTATTTAGAAATACTTATCTTTTCTTTTTCAAGCAAGATAAAGGCATATATGTATATATAAATATATATATGAGAGTTGATTAGTGTAATTGTTGAATTTAGGTCAGCATAAACAGAAAAGGTTGTTTCATTATTAATACTTCCAGAAATGTAATAAATCATATAGTAATTAAATTAAAGGTGGTAATTTAATGACTCTGCTACACAGCTGATTAAGACTCTTCTTCAACTAGTAACGTGAATCGGAGCCATGGCAAATACATGATCTGTGCTACACAAATGCAAATCTGTGCTACACTTAAGAATGTTATAATTAATGATAAACAGCAAACATTGATTTATGATGTTAGAGAATTACTTCTCAAAAAATCCAGGCTAAGGGCCAGCCAGATAGATTAAAGCGCCTGCAAGTAGGAGCAAGACTGCCGCCCCCGCCCCCACCCCTCACCCCCTACCCCCACCCCACACTGAGACTGCAGTTGAAACTGGGCATGGTGGCGCAGGCCTGTAATCCCAGCTCTTGGGAGGCTGTAAGTAGGCAGCTCACTGCCTACGAGTCCCATCCAGTAGTGAGGCCCTGAACACCCTGTAGACCCTTCCCTAAAAGTCAAAGGAGCCAGGCTAGAAGCCGACGGTTTCTCCCAGAGAAGGGCCAATCAAGGGGAGTTGGGAGGCTGCTCACAATTTGAAGAGTCTAGACGTGACCTAAAATGATCAGTGCTGGATAGTTAACCCTTGAGTTTTTAAAAGTTTTTAGGTTGCTTGTTAAAATTCCCTAATAAGCAGAAGGTATTTTTGGAACGGATGAGACCTGTTAGAGGTTATTACAGGAACCTTTGTGGCCAGAAGATTCAACTGGCCCAGCAGATCACTCACTTCCTGTTTGAAATTTTTCCAAAATTTCCTCATGGAAATTTTGTAGGAACAATGAATGGTGACATGGACTTTTACTAAATAGATTTCAAAACGCTTCGCACGCTGCGGTGAGCTGCCTGACTAACTGTTATTATTGGTCATTTCCGTCACTTTAGGGCTTGTGAGTGGCAACACACGAGCTTGAGGAGTCCCCAGGAGTGGGAAGACAGCGTCAGAGGACCCAGTGCAAGCACCTTCCTGGCTTCTGGGGCTGCGGCGTAGGTTCCCCACGGCCTGCTCCTAGGAACCTCAGCTGTGAAGGACACGCACTGTGAGTGCTGGCGCACAGGGGCACTTCCGTCTGCAACCTGTTTACCTTTTCTTGTATTTTATTTTCTTACCTAGAATGTTATTCTTTAATAGGATGAACTCAAAATTGACTTCTTGGAAAGACCATAAAAGAGACTCAGCACAGGATTTCAGAGTTTCCCTTTTCTTTACACAGCCTGGGGAATCTTCGTGGTTACATGAAGTTCTGCGCTTCTGAAATGATGCCTCATCCGGGTTATTTTTATTATCTTCTTTACTAAGTCAGAAGCTAGACAAGACATTTTTCAGATTATCATTTCCAGTCCCGGTCTTTCTTTTTCCCTGAAAGAGTCTGCCACGAGGAGCAATAGTAAGAAAACATCTCTCTGCACATTCTTATCGTTGTATTATTCTGGAAAAGCCTGGTTCTAACTGAACTGTTTACACAAATCCACTGAGTAGATTCCTCCTGGGATACGGAATGCAAATGTAACATGAAGCAGGATCTGTTTTCAAACTGTTTTTTATTCGCAATATAATCACCTGATTCATTTTAAGTACAAGAGATACTTGCACACTATTATTTTATTCTTTGGTCTTTCTAGAAGCTTGAAGATGGAGCCCGCTGTGATTATCTTGCTTTTATTCATTATGCAGCTGGTTTGAATAAATAATAAAAACTGGTGAAATTTGGAGTAAAGGAAAAATGTTGGGTTAAGGATAATTACTATTGTTCTTTTCCAAGAAACATGCGTGTATCCTACCTGTGGCCATCAGGTGGCGGTGATGTGCCATGGAATTTCCTATCTGAGCAAAGAGACAAATCCCTATGAACTGGAAAAGAAAGAGAAAACGCTGAAATTTCTTTTACATCATTTATTCTTCTGCTCTCTGGAAAGCTCAGCAATCATTTCGCTTGGTTTAAGCTGAATAGAATTTCAGTAGTCTTTTTTCTTTCCAAACTGGCTAAGATCCATCAGTCCACATGTAAGAGAACATCCGCTAAATTGCATAGTGTCTGCAAAACTTCAGATCCAGCCTTGAAGACTTGCCTTGGCTATCTTAGCTGTCCAAGAACACACTGGCTATCTGTCGCATAGGTACAACATCTTTCCCATAGATATAAACCATGTGAGTTGTAAGGAGTTTGCAATTTTCCCTGCTATTATAAATAAACACCTATAACAGCCAAGATGTTATTCAATATGTGAACAGTTTTTAATTCTATTTATTACTGTTACATCTCAGCATTAAAACATGATATCTGTTATTCAGAATTGTTTAAATCCATTTGCCTCCAAATCCTAGTAATGCAATTATGTTCACATTTTAGCAGCTTTTGCTCATCAAGACATGTATAATGGCCTATAATCTATTTTCTTCTGTTTATAATTTCTGAGGCCTTTTATGAGGCAGTAGACTTTCACACATTAAAAAAGAGGCTGAGATTCCTCAAATAATGTTGTAGTTCACTGTTCACACAATAAGTCATCCACTCGGCCAGTAGAAGAATAAACTGGAGAAGTCTCCATGTTGTTCAGTGCCAGCTCCTGAATAAAAATACAGATTTCATTAATTAGGTAATGTTTTCTCAGTTTCAAATCCAATGCAATCAAGAAAGCTTACTCCACAGTGATTTAACCAGATAGCTGACTGAACTTGTAAATATTCATCTAAGATAATTCCTCTCAAAATGCCCTAACATGTCTGGCCCTACCCCCCAAATTTATTGGCACAAATACATTCTATGGCCTCGAAACTCTGACGGGAAATTTGGAAACAACTACTGTTTTAGCCCCACTCCCAAAAAACCCTCAGGATATTCTCACCCATTATCATAACTGCTTCCTGAATCAATAAATAATACAGTAATTAGTGGACTGTACTAAAATTGGTATAATTTCAATAGCCTGGCAGTTTTATTCCAGAAACCCTGGAGTTGTTTGTATTTTTTGGTCGAAAATTTTTCAATACTGTGTGAGAAAATAAGATTAAAAAGAAAGTCTCTTCCTTAGGGAAGCCTTTATTAATATTTCTTACATTTACTAAAGTAAAGCACTGAGGTAGAGATTGCCAATGACCTTCATGCTCATCTTAACCTGGGAGTAATAGGAATTGTTGGGGGGTTTTCTAAACATCATTTCTTATTCATTAAAAATGTTTTTAAGATGTTTCTTCCCTCAACGTTTAGTGTTATGTTGATAAACTGACTTAATTTTGTTGCGGGCTAAACAGTGACATTGATCTCTATTGACAGGCAGTCCATGCTACAAAAAATACTGCAGTCACATTGTTTTCTTCAACTTAACTGCAACTCCCCACCCACAGGTCCCCAAGCTACAGAAGATTCCATCCTGAGTGGTTGTCAGCTTTGTGGTTCGCAGCAGAATCATGGAGGTTTACACAATGCCAAGAAAACAACGGAAGAAGGGACTTTGTTTTCCAGGCTGTCATGGTCATTGATAGCACTGATGTTGTCAAGTTTTCAGGGGTCCTTGAGTCCCTGCAGTTTGTTGCTGCCTCGTTGAGTATCATGGGGTACAGGATTTACTGACAAGTTAGGGTAGGAGCCCAGCCACCTTTGAGTTAGGTAGACACCCTTCAAAACAGTCCATCCCCTAGGGCTGCGTTTTGCAGCCAGTCCTATCTTCCAGATCCATGAGTTTTTGGCCTTCAGAAATGGAACATGAATGTTAGTGCACCCAACGAAACAGCCTACTCTTGTCATGGTGACTGGTTCAGTCATGGGCACCTAAACTAACCTGCTTAGATATTATAAAAACATTTTCTATGGTGTCTGACAATGTGTCCCACAGGTGAAATGCCTAAAACCTTTGATATGAACTGGTCAACACATGGAAGAAAGAAAACCTTAGGAAAGCACAGAACAATGGTAGGGCCGGCTAAATAGCTGGGTGGATTAAAGCACCTGCAAGCAGGGGCCAGGGGTTCAGTCCCTGGGGTCTTACATGCCAGCCACACCCATAAGGCATGCTGAGATGGCAATTGAGACTGGGCACAGTGGCGCGTGCCTATAATCCCAGCTCTTGGGAGACTGTAAACAGGCGGATCACTATGGGCTGATCTAGTTGTGAACAAACTGTAGACCCTTCCCTAAAATAAATAAATAAATAGAACAATGGTGCTGGATTCTAATTATATGGGAAATCTCTACAAATTGCTGTTATTGCACAAAGTAAATCACTCCAGAGTTTCCCTCACTCTGAGACACACTCTTTTGTTCCTTGAACTCTGAAAGGTCCTAGCAGAATTTGAGACCAAGGGCTGGGAAGACAGCTTGGCAGTCTAAGCACCTGCCTGGCAAGCACATGGACCCGGTTCAACCCCCGGTACAGCATGCCATGCCAGCCCCGGAGCCCTGAGTGTGCCGAGCAGGCCACTGAGACCAGGCATGGCGGCACACACCTGTATTCTCAGCACTGGGGAGGCTGAGACAGACATCACTATGTGTCAGAGCTGCATAATGAGACCCTGTACCAAAATACATACATATGTAAATAAATAAATAAATAAATAAATAAATAAATAGACTTTTTTAAATTTAAAAATAAGAGCTTGAGACCTAGAAGTGACAGTGATATGATAAACTCTCTTTGTTGGAAAAGAGGGCAGGAAGGACATCTCTAGCTGATGATGTCAGCACCCTTCTTCAAGCAATGGCAAAACCCCTGCTTAAACTCTTTTCTTTTTCTTGTCTCTTATTGCCTTTTATTATTGTCATTATTTTTAAACATTTACTTGGGAGAGACTCTTGTCTGCTTTGTGAACACAGACAGCCTGCTAAGACTCTTCCCTCAGGGAGTTGTTAGGCAACAATCAAGATGTTGACATCTTTTGGTCTCTTCCGACTGCCTTTAATAAATAATAATAATAACAACAACAACAGCATAATTCTTGCGAGACCTTTCTGGGTGTGCTTCCAAATCCAGAAAATACTGCTGCCCCCAGTGGCCTGCCCACTGGGGCAAAAGTACTGTTAGATGAAAAGAATTTGGAATTCTTTGTGAGTCATGAGGGAGGGGAATCTCCAAAAAACAGGCGTCATAAAGAGACAGGAATTTGTAACATTTCATATCAAGAAAGAGGCCTGGGTGACTTAAACTTGGGGGGAGGGGTTGTGTGTTTTTTTGTTCTTTTTGCATGTCAGGAAAAGATAAGGCCAACTTATGATGGGATTGTCGCTCCTCTTCTGCAGCCCATCCAAGCCAAAGAACTGGGTCATAGAAAACAGGGAAGACTCAGGGCTGGCAAGATTTGCTCAGCAAACTGAGCATCTGCTGAGGTGAGTGCAGGGGCTAGGACTCAACCTCTGGTCCCGCATGTAACACTGGCCTATCCCTGGGCACACAGAGCCACAAGCGAGTCCAGGCCTGGTGACACATGTCTGCAATCTCAGGGCTGGGAAAGCTGAAAACAGAAGGATCACTACGAGTCTGAGCTGAGGAGTGAGACCCTGTACCAAATACATTACACTAAATAAACAACAGAGGTTTAGAAAACAGGGACGACTGAAAGGGAGGCACTCAACTACAATCGATGGACTTCATGGTATGAGAGCAGAGAAACTTCCCCTGTGGGTGGGACGGTCAGAGCCAGTGGTCAGCTTCCCCCACAGGCCTTTGCAGAATACCTCACGCAGTCTGATGCACATCTTTGTGCCACAAAAAGGGAGTCTGGTATCCTGGGTGTGCACACACAATACTGCACAGGAGATCTTTGTATAAGGGGCCACCGTTCATCTCACAGCCATGGCAGCTCCACACAATTATCACAGCAGTTTGAAAGAAGATGGCAGCCAAGTGTCCATTCTAACAACACCACCGTGACAGTTTTCCACCAAGTGAAATGAAAGGTTTTCAGACATGCACATCCTTTTCTGATTTGCACAGAGGCTCATGGGGCAGCACAGCTCCGCCTCTGCCCTAACCTTGCAAGGCCAGGTAAGCCTCTTCTGCCCCAGAGCTTGGAGCTGTGGAGAACACCTGAGTGTAGGTAAGGTCAGGGTGGCCAAGCTCGGGTTTCTCACCTAGGCCTTCCGTCCGCTAGGGAGGCAGCACATGCTATGTAGCTCACACGTGCACTGCAAGAACCTGCCGCTCAGTAGCCAGCCTCTTGGCCTGGGATCCTCCTCAGGCCTGGGCAGAGGTAGACGAAATGCTTCGTTTTGGTAAGGAAAGACTTGCATGGCCCGGGCGAGATGTTGGGGAAGACCACCCTTACAGCGCTTGGCCAATGAGGTGGGTGTTTCCCACTGCTCTTAGGACCAAGGCAGAAGGCCCCTGAAGAGGACACGTTCACAGCAGGGGCTTGGAAGGCAAGCTAGTGGCTGCTTCTAAGTCATGTTCAGAAGAAATGCGTGCTGATGAAACAGTAGAGCTCACAGCCCACCTAGGTCCTAAAGATACCAAGCCAATGCATGCAGTCCTGTCCCAATGGTTAGTACAGAAAATGAGGCAGTGGCAGCAGCCCGTGGCATCCAGCAGAGCAGCTACCCATCCTGCCAAGTGACTGAGTTCACCACATACCACCCCTGCACCCAGGCTGAGCAGACAGATTTGGGGACGCAACTTAGAGAAGGCCAAATGGAGCCTCTGACTACTGTGGTGGGTATGAGATTCAGGGCTGGATGGTGCCTTAGTTTCCTTCTCCTGGCTGAGATGCAGGACCCAAAACTCACAAGGCTGAGGATGAAGGCCTTGTTCTGACTCACTGTCTGTGGAGATTTCAGGCCATCCTTGCACCTGGCTCTAAGGCAGACAGCAACACAGTAGAGGGATGTGGCGGAGAAGCAGTTCGCTGCATATTTGGTGGAAAACAGAATGAGACCAAGGGAAGACATCTAGATCTAAACCATTCCAGGCAGTATAAGTGTACTGGGTAGGGGAAGGCGGGAGGTGGAGATGTTGGGCACCCTTCCCTTAGATGGCAGTTGCAGAACAGTGGCTGCAGAACAGCTGCCAAAATGGACAGTGGACTCACTCCATGCTCCACTGGCCTGTGGTTATGCCACTCTGATTCCACTGAAAGCATTCTGAGGACAGTTCCAGTGACCATCAAGGCCTCCTGCTGACCCTCCATGGGGTGGACATTGCACTGCTAACTAGGAGCAGTCCAGAATCACACCTGGGAGGGGCTCATGCTGGCAACAGCACAGTACTCTGTCCACCAGCGCCCTGTGGCCAGAGCTACAAGAGGTCCTGGCACCAGTGAGGTATATTTCACTCGAGG
>PVKN010033693.1:0-11977 GCA_004027915.1 Capromys pilorides
GCCCAGGTCTCGCCCATTGCTTGGAGGCAGCAAGGTCACTTCTCAGTCACACTTGCAGACCCTGTGGACTCCTGGGGTTACACCGTATGTCCTTGAGCTCCTGCTGTCCTGGGCTCCCTGAGCATGGCCAGCACTGCCTCTTGCACCACCTGATGCTGAGGCTCCTGCTAGACACCTGAACATCTGTGATGTTCCCAGCTAACTGTATTACCCAGCTCTCCCCTTACCCTTGATCAAGAGCCCAGCCTGCCCTCTCCTGCTCCTTTTCAGAGCAACACCAAATAAGCCCAGTGACACAGAGGCCAGCAGGGTGGGGCCATACCTTGGCTGCAGCTTCTAACTTGAAGAGATGCTATAAACTGTAACTTTCTGGGGAGAGCAGATGACTCCAGGAAGCTCCATCTATACCACCCAAGGGCCTGGGCTCTAAGTGATTTGAGTCAATAGAGGAACCCATACTCAGAACCAGCAAAGAGGCAGTGTCTCATTTAATGGAGGTCAACAGAAGCAAAAACAGCAGCCCAGGGAGTCTGGTGGTAGTAGAGGAAGGAATGCGAGCAGGGAGCAGTCCAGGGTCAGAAGTACCAGCAAGCAGGCTGTCACCAAGCATGGGCAGGGCTGGTGATGCCCTTCCTCCTTCAGAGTAGCCAGCCAAGGAGGCGGCCATGAGGACTGTCCTGTGCAGGAGGAGCTGCTTGGGTGCTGGCATCCTCTCCTACCAGCGGAGGCTCTTGGCAAATAGCTGTCTGCTCCCTGAGTCTCCTGAGGAGCTTTAAAGTCCTGTATGTGGAGGTCAACAGGTGACATGGTGACGTGGCCAGGCTGGGCTCTCTTCTAATGTCTCACTGGGTCCATGAAGAGCAAGGTCCAGAGGCCCTCGAGCCAGATCAGATCTGGAGGTTTCCTGACCAGCTTCAGATGGGTTTTAGCTGGAACCTCTTCTGAAAAACCTCTTCTGAAAAAGTGCAGGAAATGTTATCCTTAAATATAATGGAGGCCTTTGTCACTTTCCTTGACAGACATGAGCTTCTCTGCTGGAGGTCCCAGGGAAAAACCCTTTGTCTAAACTCAGCTACTGGAGCCTCACTAGCTGTAGCTGGGCTGGTGCGGGGCATGAGGGGCCACATGTATGAGGCCACTCAAAGCAGGTGGGCTCCATAAGGCCAGACAGAAGTCCTAATGCCACATGTCATTTTCTCCTTCCTCAGAAAGGACTTACATCCTTTCCTTGCCACATCCTTCCAAGAGACCAAGACACTCCATGTGACATTAACTATTTCAAGGAGGAGGGAGTTGGAGAAGCTTGAGTGAGGGACACGCAGGGAGACAGAGGTCAGACAGGAGAAATTTTGATGTAGAAGTTAGGTGACAGTTGGGGAAGGACAGTGGCAGGCTGAATGATCCTGTCTTCCCAGGATGTCCAAGATCTCAACTTTGAAGCTCATGATTATGTTATTGCATATGTCAGAAGGTTGATGAAGTCAAGGATTTCGAGACTGGTAAAATATCCTTTAAAGAAAGAAGGAGCCAGTTCTAAGAAATGCAAAGAATTCATCTCTAGAGGGGAAAGGCAGGCAATAAGGTTCTCTCTGACACCCTGCATAAGTTGGCTACATTAACAACTGGATCTTCTCCTAGTGACACCCATTTCAGACTGCCAGTCTCCAGAACTCTAAGAGAACAGGCTTCTGTTACTTGAAAGCACAAAGGTTGTGGTAGCTGATTATAGCATCAGTACAAAGCTTATCTGGGGAAAAATCAGCACGCAGAAAGGGAAAGAATGGGTAGAGAGGCAGGCAGGCTGGAGGGGAGGCAGGTGATCAGGGCCTAGAGGGGCACTCAGAGGCGCAGGCAGAGGGGGAAGAAGAATACACAGAAGGAGGCAGGACAGCAGGAAGGTAAGCAGACAGGCTGCGAACAAGCAGGTGACAAGAAGACAGGATGGTAAGCAAGAGAGCGCAGAGCCTATCGTTGACTCACTGTGTTTAGTGCAGCTTCCTGAGATGCAGGTAGATCCCATTCTTAGATTTCAACACAAGTCGTGGTATAGGGAATGGGACCCTGGTGGGGTCAGGCAGCAGCTCAAAGCGGAGCAGGGTCAGGGCCACAGCTAACTTCAGCTCATTCATGGCAAATTGTTTTCCAATGCAGTTCCTGGGCCAGAGGGGGACAGTGAAATGAGGCATAGTCTCAGGCCCCATTCTGAGCTTATCAGGAACTGGTGCCCAAGCCCTCGCCCAGAGCTGGGCCTTTGGGGTGTTCATGCCCAGTTTAACCTTTTTCCATGCAGTCATGCAAAGCTCTGTCCTGGGTCTGGGGTTAATCTCTCCTGACCTTTGATAAAGACTTTTAGGTGTGCACGCTACCTAGCCCACTTAGACCGGGCCAGAGGAACAGTCTGATCCCAAGTCATTTAAAGAGTTAATCAGTTCTTTCTAAGAAAGTCCCTTAGAGAGGAGCCAAATGTTGATGAAGAGCCTCTTTTAGGGAGCTTTTTGCAGTCTGGGGATCTGCAAATTGAGGCCCCTCTGCCTCCCACTCAGTGGCCAGGCTCCTGCCTCCCTCTCCCACTGTAAGCCACCAACATCTGCATCCTCCTAATTCCATTACAGAAATGTCCCTGTTTGCCTTCTTCAGTGTTTTTATCCTGGACTTCTCTGGTGTCCCTGCCTCCCCTCCTTCCACATGGATGCTTCCATGTCCTCCATCAGGCAGGAGTGTCCAAATACCTCAGCTGCACCCACATCCTCCAAGTCTGCTGTGCCTCCCACCTCTCACCTGTGTGGCCCCAAGTTCTAGCTCAGCTCATGAATGTGTTCTCACCCCCCAGGGGCACCATTGGTACTTTATTCATGGCCACATCCAGAGACCAAGGCAGTGCCAAGAGTGTGGATTACCCCATTAAGAGTGAAAGAGTAAAGAAGGAATGTTGTCTGCCCTAAGCACCGATGTTTCTCCCTTTAGAACAGTTTTGTCCTTGACCAAACTCCTGAAGGGAGAAATGGAATCTTTAATCTGTGTTCTTGTAACTTAGTGTAGGATTTAGAACACAGAAGCTGGCCTAAAGCCTTCTTTTATATTGAAATTAGTTTCACTAGATTTAAAAAATTCAGTTTAGTTGAGTCTAAAATAATGTAAAAGGGCTGGACAAATAGCTGAGTGGACTAAAGCGCCTGCTTAGGCCGAGTGCAGGGGCCAGGGTTGATTCCTGGCTTGCCCTGCCTGCCCTACCTGGGGCACACTGAGTGGGCAACTGAGACTGGGCGTGGGGGTGTGTGCCTGTAATCCCAGCACTTGGGAGGCTAAAAACAGGAGAATCGCTATGAGTCCAATCTACATGATGAGACCCTGTAAACCCTGTACTAAACACAATAATAATAATAATAATAATAATAATAATAATAATAATAATGTAAGAAATTTATTTAAAAATTGAACTATGTAGTGCTCTCCTGCCCTCTAGTGGCAGCATTATGATTTGCAGTCAATGTAGGAGGAAGTATTTAAGTTAAAAACAAAATCCCAGAAAGTCAATTTCTGTTATGGCAATTTTCTTAAAGCCTGTTCTATCAAAGTTGCTTTTACCATTTGAAGAATTTGTAGAAATACTGAAAGGTAAAATCATGCTTCTACTACTTCTTTATAAAGATTAGATTAAGTTACATCCTGCTGGCAATTCCCGCAGCCTTTGAGGGTCACAGCAGCCCTTTTGGAGTGTGTGTGTTCGGCTCAGCAGCTACTTCAATTGTGTTCTACATGTTACACACCAAGAATCTGTCAAATGCTATGTGGTATATACCGATAATGGTTTTCTCTCAAAGGCAGTTTCCTGTTCTCATCGCAATGCTTTTTTTTAAAAAAAAAAAAAAAATCCAAAGTTGCACTATACTGGGTCTAAGTGTAATTTGTATACTTGTGTTGGACTTCATCTGTGCCATTTTGATAAACCAGGAGTTGGAGAAAGTTATAAGAAGAATGTGAGCGTGAACATCACAAATTGTGTTGGGAGAGACTGAAAATGTGCCATAAAACCTTTGGTGGCTTACTGTAAACTTTCAAAATGTGACTGGAGGGCCAACAGATAGCAGGAACCCAGAAAACCAGCTCAGGCAAACCTGCTTGCCATGATGAGTTGAGAAAAAGTGAAGAACTGGGAAAGGTGGCATCAGGCGTTAAACTCACACAAGAATTTCTGGTTCCTAACATCATACTTCTAAATTGAGAAAAGCACTGGCACACACTGGATGAGTAATGTCCACCCACACTAGGAAGGGTCCTAGGGCCAGGGTCTCTGTGTTGTGCCCCAAAGTGCTCCCTTCCTTTTGCACACAGATGCGCCCCCACAAGACTTCTTTTTCTGCAGCACCAACAAAGAAGGGTATATCTAGAGATGTCATCTCTGAGCATAGGAGGTCACACACAGCAGGGTACACTACAGGGAATTACCCTCACCCCCCATGACCCAATTATCCACACAGGACACCTCACCTGGATCCCCCTGAGAAGGGCAGGAACGAGTGGCTGTGCCGGACAGAATCAGGTGAAAATCGGGAAGGGTCAAACACCTGTAGAAAGGGAACCAGGGCCAGGACAGGTAGGGGTCAAGTCCCTGGCTCCAAACTATAAGGGTATAGGAGGCCTAGAGGAAGGGGTAGGAAGAGGTGTTGGGCCGGAGAAATTGTTCCTTTCCCTCTCATCCCTTCCTCTCGGAGAGCTCATACCTCAGGGTTTGGCCACACCTTTGGGTTATGGTGAAGGGCATAAAAGGAGAGAGTGACTGGGACACCTGTGGGGTGGGAGGAGACAGAGAAAAGACTGGTTATGCCCATGGTGTGGGTTCCTGATCCCTCAGTCAGCAGGACAGACATGCACTGCACAAAAGGTCTACACTCCACAAAGCCTCATTTTCAGCATGGTGATCCTGTTGTAAAAGATATGGGTGGACTTGGTAAATAAACTACCTGAACATAGGCGAGGAGCAGAAAACTATGACTCCAAGAGAGAAGCAAGAAAGAATTGGACCTTACTGTTTCAAATAATCAAGTAAGAACTTATGTTGATAACGAGTTTCCACTAAGGAGCATACATTAATTAATTTAGTCCTCATAGTAACCCTCCAAGAAAGGCATTACTGCACCCCATTTTTCAGATGAGGCAACTAAGTTTCAGAGGCACTGCCACTGATTGCACAGGCAGGACGCGGTAGGCTGGATTCAGGCCTAGTGGGGTGTGAGCCAGCAGATGTTTTGCTACCATGGCAAAGTTCTCAGATTTGGCTATTGGCTGCTTTCTGCCTTCAACCTGGGGACTCCTCAGTGACTGGACTACATCGGACCCACGACACAGAGTTCTATGATCATTTGTCTTGACTCTAAACAAGAACCACATCTTTTTAGCCCTTATCTGACTCTCTTATTCTCCTCCATATTTAGAGGCTAAAATGTTAACCAAAGGTTAACATTTCTTTGTTGAGAACATTCCACAGATTAAATTACATCATATTTACTAATCTATATGTAAATATATTATATATGTAAATATATATTTCGTCAAGTATCAATGCATCATATGAAATATAGAGTGTGATAAAAATGTGGCACTGGAGACACATAAAAGACAAGTATGGTCACAAATCATAGAGAATTGGATTCTAAGTATTATTGAATAGAAGAATATTACTACTACCAAACTGGAATTAACTGCAGTATTGTTAGACTATGGGTACTGAAGAAGAAAGAATGTTAGCTGAAGAACAGGAGAAGCGTGGGGGTAGTTGTGTGGAATATCAGAATTAGAAGGGACTTTATAGGTCATTTAGGGCTATATTCTACATGGGAAAATGTATTCTATGAATACAAGGCATTCATTTATTAACAATAAAGACTCAGCCAGATTAAGAACAGCTGAAGCACATGTAGATTTCTAACTTTTTCTTATCCTTAAGGAGAGCTCAAGGGATCCTGGGAAGGTCATACCTTTGGGTAAAGAGGCTCCATCAGGGAAGGTGACAGGTTTGCTGAGCTCTCTGACAACAACTGGAACTGGTGGATAGAGCCTCAGGGCCTCCTTGATGCACATGGTGGTATAGGGCATCTGGTCCAGATGTTCCCTGAAATAAAGCCCATCCTGAAGGGCAGGAAGGGTCTACAAAGACCAAAGTCTCCCCTACAAAAGACGTTGTGCTATCCCACCTCTTCAGCCCTTACTCACCAAGTGATGGAGGATCCATCTCCCAGGAGGCTCTGGACCTCCTCCCTGCACATCTGTTGATGCTTGGGGTGCATGGCAAGAGCATAAAAGGTCCAGGAGACACCACTGGCTGTGGTGTCATGGCCCTCAAACATGAAGGTATCCACCTCAGCACGCAGATCCTCATCTGATAAGCTGCTCCCATTCTCCGTCTGGGTGGGACACAAGCAGCCCAAGAGTGTTTGTCCCTGCTCTGTGATTTTGATCCAAACCTTAGGCCTCTTCCACTCA
The DNA here is from genome assembly GCA_004027915.1 of Capromys pilorides. Classification (NCBI taxonomy): domain Eukaryota; kingdom Metazoa; phylum Chordata; class Mammalia; order Rodentia; family Capromyidae; genus Capromys; species Capromys pilorides. The sequence goes on from PVKN010033693.1 coordinate 6,481, forward strand.
CACTCACTTTGGCAAACAGGAGGATGTCCAGGAAATCCAAGTGCCTCTTTTTTCTGACCTTCTCCAGCTCTTTGTCATCCTTCAGCTGAGCCTTCCTCTGCCTTATTACTTGGTCTATTCCAGAACAAAAGTTACCAGGTAGAGTCAGGAGCTACAGAAACCTACAGTGGTCCCATGTGTATGTAAGCCCCCTTCACCCAATCTAGAAGTTCTGGGGAGGTCCAGATGAGTGTGGTGTGAGGGTCAGGAGTAGGAATTCAGCACCCTTCAATGAAGAACACAGCTAACAGAGCCTTGCTTCAGTGTTGCTCAGCATCACCAATGTGAGGACGCAAGTTGTTCCCGCATGTTGCCTGACACCTTCACATCTCAGCTCCCTTGCACTAGGGAAGGACCAGCGTGAGTGTGTCTCAGGTTCTGAGGGACACTAGAGGCCTGGCTCTGTCTGGAGACTTGCCAGCCAGTCCTACTGGACTAAGACTGGGAACAGAAGGGCACAGGGGGAGGGGACAGAACCTGTGTGCTCATGGGCAAGCTGGCTGGCATATTTGGATTTTCGGCCACTGGAAGACAAACTGTAGATGGTGTCATTCTGGTGAAAGGCATTCCTTACACGGGAGAAAAACAGGTCATTCAGTTGCCCAATGGCTTGGATGTAGGGGTGAGAATTCCTGAGGGAGAAGATACAGAGAGAGTGAAATGAAAGGAGCTGATTTGGAGATCGAGTCGGGATTCCCTGGAAGGTGGGACACAAAACCCTGAGGCATGTGTGACTTCTATCATATGGCCCTTGTCACTCTCTGGCCTTTAGAAGGTGGTATGAGGGGCTGGGCTTCCAGCCATTTTTGGACTCAGGGGTATGTAGTGGGGCAGGGCTGGATGTAGGCTGGGATTACAGTTGGCCTGGGGCTAGGACTAGAATATTTCTTGTAGTAGAAATAGTGCAAAGCAAGTATCTGGATGCAGTAGGCATGTTGCCCCTGTGCCTCCCAGGTGAGTCCATATCGGTGTCAAGAACAAGGACCTTTCAGCTGAAAAACTGTCACTGACCTGTCCAGCTGGACACTGCCCTGGTAGCTGAAGGCGCACTTCATGATTGAGTCCAGAGTCATCAAGGAAACGTGTTGAAAGATCTCCAGAGGGGCGTCCTGACCAGCAAGCTTCTCCCACTTGTCCTGTGGTAGGAGGGTAACATTTGCTTTCATGTTTTCTCCAAAATTTCTGGTTTAAATAGATGAGACTCCCCTCCATTTCCAGATTCTCACAAATTATTTAAAAGTTAACCACAACATCCTATAAGACCTGAAATAAATTTGAAATTTTGGCAACTAGCTATGTTCCTTTATTTTTGATCGGCAAAATATATTTTCAGGAGATAAAGATGGAGAAGATGCTTCAATGTTCTGAGAGTTGAGCTTGACCTGAGGGACTAGTAAGACTCCAATTTTAGGAGACAATCGTGTCAAAGCAAAAGAAAATCCAAGTTTTCACTGTGGGCCCTTCTAATGGGGGCCAGCAGGGACTTTGATTCTTGATTACTCATTAAAATGTTTGCTGCCAACAGTTGGGTCAGAATCAAAATACTGTTTAGACCCGAGGGGATGGCAGGTTGGCAGTGAGAATGCGGCCCTATTGTCTATTTCACTGCGTGTTACTCAAAATCCACCTGGGAAACATGTGCCGCAGGCAGTTAAGTGCTATGCCATGAGGCTCACTGGGCCACTGAAGCTGCTGCAGCCTCAGGCCAGCCAGGGACAAGTAGTCCCGCTGTTTGGTGGGACTGACTCCTCCTCTGGTCCACTGTGCTGAAGACCTGGAAGTGGAAGGTGGGTCTTGTATCCACCATGACACTCTGCCATGAACGATGAGCACAGTGGGGCTTCGCCCTGATGCTTGGGTCCTCCCTGTCCTATGTGCAGTCCCAGGGATAACTTAGGAGTTTCACTCCATATGACTGTCTGAGGACACACATGCTTGAGATCAGCATGTGAGTGTGTGCTGTGAGTGTATAAACAGATGAGAGACAGACTCACCAGCATCACTCGGACAGAGTTGGCCGTGATTTCCACATAAGGCTTCAGGATGTCATAGTGGAAGGCTGGGGTCAACATCCGTCGGTGCTGGAACCATGGCTTATCATTCAACAGGAGCAAACCATAGCCTGGGCCAGAGATAGGGGTGTGTGTATGTGTGTGTGTGTGTGTGTGTGTGTGTGTGTGCGCGTGCGTGGGTGCATGTGTGGGTGCGTGCGTGTGTGTGTGTGTGTGTGTGTGTGATAGAATAAGATCCCTGGGATAATCTAGGAGGAAACTATCTCTGGAACTATGATGTGGAACTGGAGAAGACAACTCTCAGGAAGGTGGAATTTCTTGGACAAAGACAGGAAGGACATGGCACAATCAGGAATGTGGATTTCCCAGTTGGACTGGTCCATCTGCTGTGATTATGACAACTCTTAGGTAAAGGTTAAAATAAGTGGTGGGGTTAGGTCAAGGAGGGGCACAAATAAATGCCAGGTAGGACTGTTTGAAGAAATATGGCAGAAGCTGATCTTTAGGAGGGCTCATTTCAGTATGAGGAAAGGGTAAGTGTCTGACAAGAAAAAGAAAAATGAGGGTTGCTTTAGGAATAGTTGATGACAGTGGTGGCTGGGTACCTGCTGCTCTCTGTAAGTCTGAGAAGTGGCACTTGGGAAACTTAATGGAGTAATAACTGTAATCCTAATTTAGAGATACCTACCAATCCATGGTGCCAGGAATCTGTAGGAAGAATTGGCCTTTGGATCTGAAAGATAGGCAAGGAATTAAAAGGAAACTGAGAGCCAAATAATGTGACCCTGAGGAAACTGTTGTTCAAACTGTGGGATGTCAGGATCCTTCATGACTGTCAGGCGGCAGTTTGGGCCACGTCACCTCCCATTGCTTCCAAGCCCTCCTAAATCTGTCTTAACAGTCAGTTTGACTCAGAAAGGGAGGCTCGTTGACTAGAGGCTGACCACTCCCAGGGCTGTGATGAAGGGCTGGGGAGAAGCAATGGCTTCATTTCTCAGTGCCAAGGACCGAAATGGAACCTATTGGTTTCCTAGCGTGGATACTGACTCAGTCATCAAGAAAGGTGGCAATTAGACATTTCAAACTCAAGTTGGTGTAGATACACAGTTTGTTTTTCAGATTTAGGTTAGTTTTTTATAACAGAACTCCTTCATTTGATTTTAAAAAGAAAGGTTAAGAAAATGAAAATTAGCCCCACACAGTTGTTTTAAATCTTCAGTACTGAGTAAGAATTGTTGGCCAAATGCCGATGTGTGGTCTGGGTGAACGTGGGTAGTGTTTAGAGTTGATGGCTGAAGCATCCCTCTGGACTGGAAAATGATGAGTCCGGAGCATATGCTACAGAGGGAGGAGCTTCTCTTGCTTGAATGGGGCTTCGCTCTCACCTGATCTCCCCAGGATCACTTTCATATAGTCAGGGTCGTAGATCACCAGGTGAACTTTACTCCCCCAGAACCAACGAGGAAAGGCTCTTGGGAATTCCTCTACCCATTTCAGCAGCTGCTGCAGCTCCTGTTCTGGATGGACCTTTCACCAAGGGATAGACAAATCAGCAAATATTTTTGCTTATCTAGTCTAGCCCTTACAGTGAAGTGAAGGGCAGGACTATCAAGGGGGCACATCTATGGATAATTCAGCCAAAGTTAGAAGTTTGGATCTGGTCGCCCCACCCTCACCCATCTATGCTGTGATCTGGACTTTGCTGTCTTCCAGGGCTTCCACTAAGCCATATTCTGTGCCTCACTAGATGAAGCTGTGTGCTCGGGAGAAGCTGTGGGCAGCAGAGACTCAGCTCTCTGTCCAAGCTCCGTATTCTTCATCTCTCCTTAGATGTAATCAATTGCAATCCCCTGCTGAGCTCCTCTCCGTGCAGTTCCTTATCTAGTCAAGCAGTGGCTTTGGAGGGAGTTGTGGCTGCTTCTTGCTCTCCTTCCCAGGGTTCTCCACAGACCTGTGTCGACTCCACTGAGCTCACAGCACAAGGAGAGTGGAGGCTGAGCTGGTCGCTAAAAAGACTATTTAATGAATGACTCTAATGTAAGTCTCCCTCATCAGCCAGAATTGTGCTGCTGTCTCACTCTGACTTTCAGTATATTAGCTTAAAATATCACCTACTTTGGAGATTTCCCCAGTTGTGGGCAAATCTAGCTAGCCGATCCCTCCATTTGATGTCATGCATGCTCCTTGTTAGAGTTTGCCTGTGGCCTGACACCTGCTGAGGTTCATGTTTACCATGAGCCCCACAGGCCAAGAATTCCATCATACTGATATCTCTGTCCCCAGACAAGCGCAGGCTCAGACACAGAGGTTGGCCTCAAGTGATGGGAGTAAAGTGGAAACCTGGTTCTAAGCCAGAGGTACTTTAAAGCCTGGCTGGTTACAGCATGCTGGGATCCTATGCCAAGACTCACAGGTCTGAGCTCAGCCAAGGCAACTCAGAGACTAAGCAAGGCCTTGTCTCAAAGTAGAACATTAACAAAGTCTGGTTTGTTGAAAATAGCTGAGGGAGCTAGGGGGTTTGCTCAGCAGGGAGAAGATCAAACTCAGGAATGGCCAGCCATAGTTCCTCCAAGTGCAGGGCTGCCAGGCCAGGTGACAGATCTGTATAAGGGAGGAGGGTGTGGCAGAGCCAAATCGCAGCTGGACCAGCTGCTTGTGAAGGAGTAGGCTCCCCAAGGCTGAGATGAGCCCAGTCCGAGAGGGAAGCTGGGTACTCCTTGAAGGCTACGTGCTTGCTACGTGATAAATTAGTCCGCGAACTGCTGGCCGGGCTCCAAGAGCCCCAGCTTCCTTGCAGTCTCCCTCCTTGCTTCCTCTTACCTTGTGCCCAAAGAGCCAGTGGGCAGGGGGACACGGAAACTGCTGGACAGCTTTGAGCAGCCACTGTCTGCGCAGGTAGAACTGGGCTGCCTTGAACAGCAGCAGCAGGAGGCCGAGCAGGGAGGCCACTTGGAGGAGCCCAGAGAGGCTGCCTGGGAAGCTGGTGGGGCTGAGTGCAGAGAGGCTCATGGTGCAGTGGCCTCTGGATCCCTCTCTGGTCCCTTTCCCTCGCCTGTTTTGTGGAGGATTGCCCGCCCACTCGTGGGAGGGAGCAGCTTCTGGCAGAGCTTTGTTATCAATTTTTATTACCTTGGGCAATCTACCTTGCGGGACAGAAAATGCTTTGCCAGCTGACTGTGGTAATCATCACACACACACACATACTCCCCGTCCATATCATGCCCAAATATTTACTTACCTGTTTATTTTCCTTTTTAAAATTCAATGCCATTTATTATTTTTTATTTGTGCATATGTACAGGGCACAGTGTGATATTTTGAAATAGCATGTTTTGATCAAATTAGGTTAATTATTATTTTCATATCTTTAAGTATTTACTTTTTTATTATTACAAAAGTTTTATGTTTTAATTATCAAACATGATTGTCACCAAAAAATAGCAATG
>PVKN010033694.1:0-11978 GCA_004027915.1 Capromys pilorides
AGATAGGGCCACACTAAGTTACTAATTTGCCCAAAAAATGCTGGATCTTGACATTCTCCTGTCTCTGACTCCTAGAGTACAGGGATTACATTCTTGGGGGGGGGTTACATTCTTGATTACAGTGAGAATGACTTCTCGAGGAAGCTAGATTAATAAATATTCCAAACTCTTCCAATCCCTTCGATTTTCTTCTTGGTTTCTTATGGGCAGAACCAACTGGAGCCTTGACAGCAAGGGCCTCAGTGCTGATTATAAACCACCTATATCACTCTCCCAGGACACACAGCAGGTGAAGGGTAGACAGTGCATTTCATTATAGGTTGGATCTTAAATATCCTTCAGAGCCTCTGTGCTGAAGGCTTGGCCGCAAGCTTATGGTGATGTGGTGGAACCTTAGGACATGGGCTAAGCAGAAGGAAGTTTGATCGCTGGAGCATGCCTTCAAAGGGGCCATTGAACCCTGGTTCCTTTCTCCAGCTCTTTGTTTCATGGCCACCATGAGGCAAGCAGGATCTCATGCTCTTGCCATTGTATGCTACCTCATGGGCCCAAAACACCAGGACCAAGGACTATGGACTGAGACCTCTGAAACTGGGAGCCAGAGTAAACCTGTCCTGTTTTTAAGATATTTATCTCAGCTATTTTGTCATAATGATGGAAAACTGGCTACAACACGTCTGGAGGGGCAAATAGGAGATGTCCTGCACATCAGGGAGCCTAATCAAGCAAGTAATGATGAGGTTAAAACAAAACAAAACATAAAATTGAAGATGGGTAAGGGAAGTAAGGAGGGCATGGCAAAAACAGAGTGAGCAAAGACTCCTAAAACAGTGGGACCAAATGGAGGCTGCAGAAGTGTTCAAGTGGTCGCTCAAGCAAGCCAGAAACAGAGAAGGTGCCTGTCAGAGAGTGAATCTGCCTAAAGGAACAGTCACTCACTAGAGCAGGGTTTTTGAATGCACCAGCCAGTAGAATTTTTGGCAGTGATAGGACTTTCTACAATGGGGCTACAATTTAGTGACTTAATGTGACCCTATGATAATGACACCACTAATTTCTTAGCTGTTAGTCATGCATAGCGATTGAGCACCTGAACTGTGGCTGATAAGGCCAAGGAACTGCAGTTTTAATTTTATATAACTTCAGGGAATCTGAATTGAAATAGCGACACATGGCTAATGGTCAATGTGGACCAAATAAGACTGGAGTATGAGCGTGCGCACTACTGTACTTGGTTGGAGGAGTCAACCCCAAGCCACCAAAGAGTGCTGGAAAGTGTGAGGAGAATGCTGCTTCAGGACCACAGCATCGTCCATCCTGGTGCTGAATTCTCCACCTGTCTTGTCCCTGCTCTGGAGGAAGGAATCCTCCCTGATCTGGCCAAGACCATGGAGCACCCCTGTAGGCAGCACAAGCTCCTCTGATCTGGAAGGAAGTGGGTGACCTCTGCCCACTTACAGCCTGTCCTTTTCTGCCACGCCTTCCATAGGAAGGTTAGAAAAGTAGGAAGGAGAGACTGTGGTGCCAAATGCCACTGTTGAGGGTTTGATCATTAATTGTGATGTGTCAACTTGACTTGAGTATTGAGTAATTTTGGCTGTGTTTGTGGGTGACTGACACAGAGCTACAAACTGAGGGGGGAAAGCCCATCCTGGATGTGGGTGGCACCAACCTGGATAGAATAAAAATGGAAAGAAGGAAGAGTTCCTCTTTTTTGGCCAAGCTCTATTCTTCACCATCATCCTCCAACGTTGGTGTCCGGTTCCTTAGCCCTTTCAGAGCAGACTCTCTGGCTGCCAACAGATTCACACTTTGGAGGGGGATTAAGGCTTCCAACCTTTGCAACTCTCCACAAAGGCCATTTTGGATTTTGTTGCCTCTGATCCTCGAAGGTCACCTAGTAAATCTCTTGTATAATCATAAATAGATTTTACATTGAATCAGTTCCTCCAGGAACTCTATTACAGAAGGTGACAGAGACTCTGATGAAATTGGAAGGGCTGTTTACATAAGACCTGTTGGAACAAAGGCTGGTGGCCTCCCATATGGAGAGACAGACCTCTGCCCCTGCTGGGATCACATGTGTCATCCAACCCCACCCCTTACTCAGTTTATCTCAGGGCTTCTTATTCCATGTTGGAGTTTGAGAGTCCTCTAGAGAAAGGGCTTGTTTTAAACCCAAATTTATCCCCAGTGGCTTTTCCTAAAGGAGTAAATGGGCCTAGAAATTGAGGGCTAAACATAAAGCAGAAAAAGATACCTTCTTCCCTTTGTAAATACTGGTGTTTTGTTCAATATTTTTGAGACAAGGTCTTGCTATATAGGCCAGGCTGTCCTCAAATTTGTAATAATCCTCCTGCTTCAGCCTCCCAAGTGTTAGGATTATGGGGACCTGCAGCCACACCCAACAGAAATCATGGTTTTTTATACATCACCCTCATCCTCTCATGCTTTACACACAGAACCTCTGGAATTGGGGGGGGGGGCGATCTTTTCTTCCTCCTCCCAGTGGGTGAGGGTGGGAGAAAGCTATGTACTTAAAATAGAAAGAGAGAAGGCAAAAGAAAGGAGGCAAAGCAAATGCAGTGGTGCTGGTCTCATCCTGAGGGAGGCATCAGCCTGAGGTGCTGGAGAGGAGGTACTGGGCTGAGCAAGAGGCCAAGACAGGGCCGGGCAGGGGTGCAGTGAGTCTGGGTGCCCTATAAGGTCAGTCTGGCGCATTGTGAATGACCTGCAGCATCAGCGCAGCCTGCCAAGCTCTCCCTCTGTCCCGTGTACAGTGGGTGGTAGCCCCGCTTGTGCTGGCTCAGTTCATGCACACATGCTATCCCCATTCTATTACAGGAACTTGGTGCCAGTGCGTGAGGTGGGCATCATTTTTGCCATTGCCCAGAGGTGGAAACTGACGCTAAGAGAGACTGAATGAGTGGAGCTGAAGTGGCAGCAGCAGATGTTTAACTCAGCCTCTTACCCCATCCCATGCATCCCCTAAGGACTAAATTTCAAAACATGAGAGAGCAATATTTAGGCATAAAAGTGAGTGAAAAGTCATACACGAATGCAGATAGGGTAATAGATAAAATGTGTCTCCAGCCAGGCAAGGTGGCCTACATCTGTAATTCCAGAACTCAAGAGATGGAGCCCAGAGTATTTCTGTGAGTTTGAGATCAGCCTGGGTTCCAAAATAAGTTGAAGACCAGCCTAAACTCATAATGTAGCCTTGTGTCAAAAAAAGATAACAAAATGAAGTGTGTATCCAGCAGCATGTAATCCTAAAATCACTTAATTAAACAGGCCTGGTGGCAGCCAGCTGTAATCCCAGAACTCAGGAGGCTGAGGCAGGAAGATCACCTTGAGTTTGAGGCCACTGTGGGTTACATAGTGAGAGCCCATCTCAAAAAAACAAATCAAAACTTGCTTAATTAATTTTATAAAGCTTAAATATACTTTCAATGCAGTTTACTAGTTTTAGGAGTACTCAAAAGTGTGTTCGTTTTGAATCATTTATTTCTGTTGAACCACAGTGATCTGTTGAAACATAAAACATCAGACTCATTCTCCCCAGCAGTTTCCAGGGACCGGATCTCTCAGCAGCAAGCTTGGCAGGAGATCTCTCTCCTTGAGCTCACACTTGATCTGACTTGTTTTCCTCCTGCCGAGCAGCAGTTCGGCTGTCACAGACTCTAATCCCTCAGACTCAGCTGCCCTGCCGCAGGCCTGACAGAAGCTGCTTCTCCCACAGTTCCCATTCAAGTCTGAGCCTTCAGAGGAATGGAAATGAGATGGAAGGTTAATGGAGCAAGCGCTGCTAGCAGGAGAGCTCAGAGTACAAAGCACGGTGAGCTGCTGACTGCACTTTGTGTAAATACAGGAAGAAACCAACCAAGAGTCTCTTAAAAGTGGGGTAACTGGGCCAGTGAGATGGCTCAGTGGTCTAAAACGCCTGCTTAGGCAAGTTTAGGCAACCGCAGGGACCAAGGTTAGATCCCTGGCACCACATGCTGCACCAGCCCCATCCCCAGGGCAGGCTGACCTGCCATAACATACATACATACATACATACATACATACATACGTACGTACGTACGTACATACATACATACATACAGTTTTTAAGGGTGACTTCTTTCTAGGCTTTAGACTCTCAGGAAGGTGCTACTGGAGTGCTGTGAGTGCCACGAACCTAAGCAAAGCTCTTCTGGCGAAGTCTGGGATCCAGAAGCACAGAGAAGAGATGTGAAGAGCAGAGCAGAGCAGAGCCAATACATAATGGAAGGCTTCTCTATGAACGCTGTGGACTTCACTGGGCTCATGGAAAGAGAGTTATTATCACCGGAGAAGCTGATGCTGGAAGGGCGAGAGGTTCATCCAGTTTTGGACAGAATCAGGCGTCCTGAGCACCCAGAGCCTTGCCATGAAAAAGACAAATGCAGGTAACCCCTCTCCAGGCCACTGCCCTCTGTGTAACTGGGAAGTGGAACAGCACCAAAAAGATGAGTGTAATTGAAAACAGCAGTAAGTGATTAATTTTTTTTAAAAAAACTATTACAGTAGAAGATACATTGCGATGAATCTTCTTCCAGGCTTCCAACACACTTATCCCGTTCTTAGCACTTTCTGAAGCAGTTCTGCAAATACTCTGTCATATCCTTAGTTCCACTGTCCTGGCTGCCTTGATGCCCTGGATTGATTCAAAGCATTTGGTCCTTTTGGCTTTTGGAAAGAGTTAGAAGTTGCTGTATGTCAAATCCGGTCATTAAAGTGGATGAGGACACCCTATGATTTTTTTTTTTTTTTAATTTAATGTATTTGGTTTTTACAGAGTCTCACCATGCCATTTGGGCTCTTGGTGACCCTCCTGCTTTCAGCCTCCTTGGTGCTGGAATTACAGGCATATACCACTGTGCCCCCAACTCTGTGGCCTGATCAGCCTATCCTGAGGGCAGGGCTGGCATGGCATGTGGTGCCAGGGATCAAACCTTGGTCCCTGGGCTTGCCTAAATTTGCCTAAGCAGGCACTTTAGTCCATTGAGCTATCTCGCCAGCCCCCATGATGTTTTTAAGAGCCTGCCTTTCTGTTGATTGTGTTCAGCAGCAGTGTTTACCATATTTTTGACCACCCTTGTAAAGACACACACAAAAGAGGATTTCCTGAACAGCTTCAAAAGTGACAAGAATGGTGGAATATGTGCGATCCAAGCAAGGGTGAATATTTTGAAGAGATTTATGGCAATGTATTTTTGCTATGATAAATTTTAAAAATTTAAATTGTAACCAAATAGTTTGATAAGCCCTTATATAATGATAATAATATATATTGGTTCCTTTCATAAGAATTTTCATAGTGGCTGCTACTGATGCAAACACTAATACCAACCATTTCTGTAAAGACATGTTTTGTTTTGTTTTAGCAAAGAAGAATGTCAAACATATCATATATTCTACACAAATTGTGAAATGCTCTCTACATAAATCCAAAAATGCCTTCCACCAGAAGAGATAGCTACTGTACTGTCAGAGGGGAAACAAGTCTAAGAAGTCTGCTTTATATCTTTATGGTCTTGTGTCCAGAATGATGCCCTCCACAGAGACAAGACAATTCAATAAATCTTTGTTGTTAATGCTCAGGATAAAAAAGCTTGATCCCCCTCACCCCTCCCCACCAGTACTAAAAATTGAACCTAAGGCTTTTGCTCTGAGCTATTCCCCCACCTCTTTTTAGATAGGGTCTTGCTAAATCCCTAAGTTGCTTGGGCTGGCCTGGACCATTCTATCTTCTGCCTCAGCTTCCCACACTGATGAATTGAAGCCACACACCACTACAACGATTAAGAAGGCTCCATTAAAACAAACAAACAAAAAAATTTATCCTTGGCTTTCTGAAGTAATGACCAGAGGACAAAAGTACATATGCTTTGACTTATCTCATCAAGCTATCCTTTCAAAAATAGCTGAGATCTAGGTATGGTGGGCACACCTGCAGTCCCAGTACTTCAGAGGCTGAGGCGGGAGGATCGCTGTGAGTTCAGTGCCAACCTGGGCTACATAGGCAATTCAAGATCAGCCTGAACTATGTAGGGAGAGACCCTGTCTTGAAAATACCAGAACACGCTGGGTGTGGTGGTACAGCCTGTCACCCCAGTACTCCAGAGGCTGAGGCAGGAGGATCGCTACGAGTTTGAGGCCAACTGAGCTACCTAATGAACTCAAGGTCAGCCTAGATGACATAGCAAGACCCTGTCTCAAATCAGTCAACCAATCAATCAATTAATCAAACAAGATACCAAAAAACAAACAACCAGCTATGACAAAAATGTTTCTAAAGTGTCTTCTTAGCTGACTATTTTCATTTCATCTGCTTTCTTTTCTCTGATTTTCACAAGTATCACTTAAATTTCTGACCCTTGCTAGTTATGTGATGTTGAGAAGGTAACAATTTCTGGCAATTTGCTTCACAGCTTTGAAATAGGAATAATAATACCTTTCAGAGTGTTTTGAAAGATAAATGAGTTAGTATCTGTGAATATATCCATCAGATTCTTAGTGTACTGGAGCTATTTGTGGGATTATTGCACTTCAAAAAACCATTGTGGAGTTCTTATTCTTTTGTTTAGTGAAATTGTTTTCTTTCTTTTTTACTATTTTGTGTTCTCTTTTTTAATGGTGCTAAATTTTTATTATTGATATTAAAATTTTGTCTGTTTGGAAAAGCAAAAGCAAAAAGGAAAGAAACAAGAAATAGTTCACATTTTAGAAAGTACTTTAAAAGCTAGGCTATGACATGGGACCTAAAGCTTTATATTTTTAGATTGAAGTCAGTTCTATTTTATCTAATCAGTTTGAGTTCCCTTTTTTTCTTTTTTCTTTTTCATTTTACGTAATTATATTTTATTTTGAGTTGGGGACTCACTAAGATGCATAGGTTTGGCACCTACAGAAGGTGTACTATACTCACCCAGAAGTTACAGTTTTCTTTGGTTTTTGAAGAATTTTATTTGCATCTGATATATCTCTAAACCTAGATATTTCAAAAATACAAAAGAAGTCAGAGGGAAAAAAATTCCAGCAGTATTCCTGGCTTTGTCTAAGCCTGAACTGATAGCTTCTTATTGTTTCTTTCATAATATTTTATAAAATGAGGCACACTTTAACTTTTCATAAGTCCTGTCATCCTCAATTAATTTATTGTACAAAATGCCTTCTGCAATAAGTTTCTGCTGATATGTCCATGGTAATTCAAAAATTAAGTCTTAAAAAACCATCATCAGGTGGGGGATATAGCTCAGCAGCATAAGCGTCTGCGTGGCAAGCTCAAGGTCCCAAATTTGATCCCCGGTAATGTTAAAAAATATATATCATAAAAAATAGCCAGCGAATTTTTACTATTCTGTGTAAGATGCCCAGCGATGGAAATAACATAATTCAAGCTTTCAGGAAACTTACATTCAAGATATAGAAAAGTCAAAAGGAAAAATAGGAATTAGTTGCTCATGAATGCATTGTTCTATGAGACAACAAGCTTCTTTCTGAGGTAGAATTCTTTCTTGTTTTATTTTGTACAGTTCTAATGTAAATTCTAGCATACTCTTTATAGGAAGTGCAAAGAGAGCAATCAATCTGAGATAAGATATGTTGTAAGCACTGAAACTCCAAACTGTGAAATTAAGAGGGGAAAGGCAGGAAAGGGATCCGAAAATGATGGAAGTATGTTAAATGCAAGAACAGGTCTCTCAAAGGAAACCCATTAATCTGTATAACAAATATGTACAAAAGAGCCAAAATCCCAAGCAACAAACTTGGGAAAAAAGTTATAATTTAGAAGCAAAAGAAGACATTTTCTAATAAGACCTGCTTTTATGATCATAAAGTTTCAAGTCCAGGTATGAGATTAATATCAGAGTAAAGAAGCCAGACTTTTGATGATTTATCCAACAAGAGAATATAGAAAATTCCAAGCAAGTATGTAATCTGGCCTTGGAGGAATGGATAAGTTCCAGCAGTAAGGCAGACCTACACTAACATACCATGGACAAACAGGGGTTGGCATGGGAAGGATTAGGAAAGGAGCGAACCCCGTGTTCAGGTCATGTAAAGATGGGGAGAAAGGCAGAAGAAGTTGTAAAAAGAATTAAGATGTGTTATATGTATGTACTAGAGCCCCATGATGAATGCAATCATTATCATCAAACATGTACTCATAAAAATATTTTAAAATACAAAAAAAAAAAAAAAAAAAAGAAAAGGGGTCAGTTTAAAAAGCTAGCAAGCACACATCTGGATTAACTAGAGATGAAAAAAGATAATCAACTGAGGTCTGATTCAGAAAGACTTAAAACACCATCCTGAAGGCAATGGAGAGGTGCTAAAGAATTGGGATAGGGCCGGCCAGATAGTTCAGCAGATTCAAGCACCTACTTAGGCAGGTTCTGGGACAAGGTTCAATCCCCAGTGTTGGCCCTGTCCCAGGGCAGGCTGGGAGGGCGATTGAGACTGAGTGTGATGGCATGAACCTGTAATCTCAGCAGTTGGGAGGCTGAAAACAGGAGGCTTACTGTGAGTCTCATCTGTGTAGTGGGTTCCTGTGGATCCCGTATTAAATACATTTTTAAAAAATCAGGATAGAAGTCTTTTCAGTATGCTCCTGTAAGACCAGCATGGAGAACACACTGAAGCAAGCAGTCCAGATACTGGTCCAGGCTTCTAAGTGACCTAAGGGAAGAAAAATGACCTCTGATAAAGCTGTTCCTCAAGTTTAATCCACTTTTTATTTCTTTGCCTTGCTGTCAGAAATATCCTTGACTAACTACCAAAATACATTGATTCAGATTACAAGTTCTATGTAAATATAGCCTGACAATGTGTCAGTAGGGTTTTATAGGAATAAAAATTTACAGATCATCTGGGATCATTCCAGAGATAAAATCACTCCAGAAATGATTTTACCTTGTGTGATCTCCATAGTTATTTCCTTTAAATTTACCATTTGAAATCACTAGTCATGACATATATATTAGGAATGGTTATATAATGAGAAGATCTATACTCCTTTTTTCAAAAGCATAAATAGTTCCATGAAACGATGAGGATACTTTCACAGGTCTTTTTTTTTTTTTTCCACATTTTTTAAAATATATATATTTAAAAATAAAGTTACAGCCAGGTGAGGTGGCACATGCCTGTAATCTCAGCACTCAGGAGGTTGAGGCAGGAGGATCACTGCAAGTTTGAGGACCGCCTGAGCTACATAGTGAATTCCAGGCTAGGCTGAATTACATAGTGGGATCCTGTTTCAAAAAACAAATAAAAGTTGCCAGAAAAATTATCCTTAGTTTCTCAGTATTGTAAACTTAACATATTGCATTGTTACGGTTCCTATCTAGATGTTCCCCTAAAGCCTGGGGCACTCACGGGTGGGGCTTTTGGGAGATGATCAGTGACCTAGCTGATGAGGGGCGGTTCTCCCAGGGTGACGATTTTTGTGGTTGCATTATTGGCCAAAAGGAACATTCTACTGTAATAAACTATTCCATTTTAACACAGGGAAGATATTGCAGAAATTTCACAGCATAATTACATTAAACTACTTGGCATAGTGAATAAATCTATGCCAAAATTATCTTAATTTTTCTCTATAGGCCATTTATTTATTTATGTATGTATTTATTTTTCTGTATTTAGGACAGGGTCTACAGGGTCTACAGGGTCTCACTATGTAGACTGTACTCATAGTGATTCTCCTGTTTTCAGCCTCCCAAGTGTTGGGATTACAGGCATGTGCCACCATGCCCAGTCTCAAAGGCCATCTCAGCGTACCCTGGGGTGGCAAACTAGGGATCAAACCTGGTCATTGCCCTCTGCCTAAGCAGGTGCTTTAGTCCCCTGAGCTATCAGGCTAGCTTTCTATAGGTCATTTAAATTTTCTATTTCAACTAACATTGTAGATTACTATATTTTTTACTTAATCATTGTAAAAAATTTATCCTCCTGTTTCTCTGCATATTATTTAAATTTTCTATTTAGGTAGATTAACAGATTCAGATATGTTGGAGGGTGGCATATTGAAGGAGCACCCTGAGGTTAGGAACTCTAGCTAGGTGATTGGCTCAGTTGATTGGATCCGGGGGCCATGAGATCCATCAGTGGACTCAGTAAGTGTGGTGTTGGGAGATGAGGCCTGGTCAGAGGACATAGGTCCCTGGGGCTGGTCAGGATGATCATTTCCCTCCCTCCTCATTCATCTCCCTCTTTGCTTCTTCTCTTTCATGTAGAAGCAATTTTCTTCTTCTCTGAGGCTCTGCCATGCCATCCTACCTTGGAGTCTTGCTAAACTTCCTAGACCAGGCTTAAACTTTTGATTCTCCTGCTTCAGCCTTCCACAGTTCTGGGATTACAGGTATGCACCATTATACCTGACATCTAAAATTCTTAGTGCATGTTTCACAAACTCTTGTCAGTGTCCTGACAAAAGTTACCTTTTTATAAAAATGAAACTACATTTGATTTTGTCCACTTTTTCCTCTGTCTTGTCTCATGAGCTTTCCATTGCCCTTTCACTGTACACATTTTCATAACCCATTTTTCTATTGTTATGGGTTGAACTGTGGCCCTTGAAGAGGTTTTTAGTAACCAAGATACTTCAAAGGGGTCATTACAGGGTCATTGCAGAGGTAATTAGCTAAGATGAAGTCATGATGGAGTAAGATGAGCCCCCAAACCAGCATGACTGATATGCTGACAAAGTGGGAAATTTAGAGATAGATATACAAAAAGGAAAGATCCCCTCCTGTGAGATGACTTTGCCCAACTGTAGGCTATTTTAAGTGGTCTGAGCATGTTTAAGGCAGTCGAGCTGAGCTGCAGTGTTCACCAGGTAACTTAGTTACTTTTCTCATTGCTGAGATAAAAATACCTGACACCCAAAGTTAAAAGAGGAAAGGTTGATTTTGGCTCACAGTTTGTAGAGGTTTCAGTGTACAATCAGCTACCTCCAAAGCAGGGTGGCATAACAGGTACGGCAGAGGAAAAGCAGCTGGTGGCAGGCAGAATGTAGCAACAGGGACCTTAACAGGTCCTTCTGTTCTTTCTATCTTATCCAGGCTACTCAGGCTAGGTAGCATTCACACTCTAATCCTAGTGCTCAGACCAAGGATATAACTAAGTGACATAGTGCCTGCCTGGCAAGTGCAAGGCCCGAAGTTCAATTCTAATAAATAAATAATACCAATAAATAACTAAATAATCCTAGCACACTTGGTCATAGCATTGTACCATGAATCACTTCTAGTGCTATACATAATCAAGCCACCTATCTCTGAAAAAGCCCCCCTGTGACTGCATGAGGCTTTGGGGGAACCTCTAAACACAAGGCATAACATCAGCTTAGATGTATTAACTGCATTTTTTTTTTTTTTTTGTCTTTTTGAGACAGTGTCTCCTTATGCAGTTCAGGCTGGCCTTGAGCTCACTTTTGTAGCCCAGGCTGGTCTCAAACTTGCACCAATCCTCCTGCCTCAGCCTCCCAAGTAATGGGATTACAGGTGTATGCCACCACACCCAACCTTAAATACATTTTTGACTGATGGTATTTTCTGCTTAAAATGGTTATAACAGGAAGTAGCTCATGAACATTTTAAGGCTTTTTTGGCCATTGAAAGAAAGGACATCCCAGAGGCATGTCCTTTGACTGCTGCAGCTTTCTTTCTGGCGGCAATTCTTGGACTGCCACATAAGGACGGAAAATCCAGACATGCTTGGATTTTCCCTTAAGAGAGTCATATTCTCCTGTGTCACTAGGACTTGCTCAGGTTACAATTTTCAGCTTTTGTTCTATCTTAGTTACTCTTCTCTCATTGCTGGGACAAATACCCAACACTGAAAATAAAGAAGGAAAGGTTTCTTTAGCCCACGCTCATTGGAGGTTTCAGTTCATACTCACATGGCTCCAAGGCAGAGCTGCACATGGCAGAGAGCAAACTTTC
>PVKN010033695.1:0-11982 GCA_004027915.1 Capromys pilorides
TGTTTAATTCCTGCATCTTGCTTATCTCTTCTAAGCCTATTTTACAATCTTAGTTTTATAAGAATTATGGTGGTACCATAAATTCTCTAAACAAAATGAGATTAATTTGTTTTCAAAAATTCCATGGTGCTCTTCACCCTTAAAGGAGCTACTGTGCAGCTAGCACCCAGTTGACACTACCCGAACACTGGCAGTTTGCTGTCTGAACAGAGTGAAGAGGCCACTGTAACCTGCTTCTTTCCATTTATTAGGTGAACCCAGAAAGCTTGGTAAATTTCCTTAACACTGACTTCTCCTTACTTCAAAGTATAATCAATAGCACTAACACTACCTGTTCCGGTTATCTATTACTGAGAAGAAAACTTCAACTTAACACCCAATGTAAAGTGTGTGTTAAAACAACTTTTATTCAGAAATCTTAATATAGGTGGAGCTTACACATGTTCCCCTTGATGATTCCTGTGGTAGCTCAAAGACAGGGAAGGACATGATTGAAAAGTTCATTTGCCCCCATTTTGTGGTACCGGCTGCTGCTTGTACCATGGGTAGGCAACCCCCACATTGCCTTGGGCCTGCTCCAAACACAGTAGCTTGGCCCTAAGGGTGGGCATCCCAAGACAGACAGTGGAATGGAAGCTGTTAGGACTTCCATAACTTAACTTCTAGTTGTATAGCAGCACTTCTGCCAGTGTTTTCATGAGAGTCTCTGAGGTTGGCCCATAGTTAAAGGAAGACAAATTCAATTTTGCTTCTGGATAGCAAGTAACAACAGTGACAAACACAGTGGGTGTTTGAACATCCACAATCTACCATGTGGCCACGAGCTACCGAATTTAGGTAGGACATAGTCTCTGAAGAAACTCCCTCTTCTCCCAAAGTTTCACTTATTCAGGGAAGCAAGGATTTTTGTCATCTAAATTAGGTCCAAAGGTAGCTGCAGCTCTTGAGGGCTCCCATGCATCTAGTTCTAGTGTGGTTCACCTTAATCTAAAGAACTGTGAACTAAGGACATAAGTCGTCTGTCCCCACACTTGCACAACACAATAGTAGGTGAAACACTTCCATGAGGTAGGCAAGACAGCCCTTTTGAGCTACTGCCTTGTAGAGATTTTGAAAAACTAGGCCTGTGTTGCCAGCTCCTCTGTCAGGCTTCAGTCCTGGTCCCATAGCCTGAGAGTCATTAATGATTTCTCTCTTTGAGTCCACGCTTAATTTCTTTCCTGCCCAATAAAATACAAACCATGTTTGGCAAGCACTTGTTACCAACTGATTTAGCCCAAAAGCTTCTCTTTGTTTTCATGTTTTCTTTTTTGGTAACAGCTTAAAATATACTTACCATATCATATGATCTCCCATTTAAAATGCACTGCTCAATGGTTTTCACCAAATTCTATGAACATTACTAAAATCAATTTGTAAATGCTTTCACCACCATCAAAAGAAGGTTTATTTAGCAATGTTCCTCAGTCCTCACATTGACCCCAATCCTAAGCAATTATTAATCTATTTCTTATCTCTAGAGACTTGCCTATTCTGGGTACTTCATATAGATGGAATTATGTATGTGACTTCTTTCACATGGAATGTTTTCAAGGTCCATCCATGTTATAGCATACACCAGTACTTCATTTTTTGTTCTGTCAAGAACTATTCTATTGTATGGCTATAACACATTTTATATTTTCATTCATGAATTAATAAATGTTTACATTGTCTCTGCTTTTAAATTATTATAAATAATACTGCTTTGAACATGTGTGTATGGACATGTTTTGATGTGGACATATTTTCAACTCCTTTGGACATAAACTGTTCAGCCTGTTTTGTTGTTTTGCTTGGAAGTACTGGGGACTGAACTCAGAGCCTTAGCACTGAGCTACATTTTCAGTCCTGTTTTTGAGACAGGGTCTTGCTAAATTGCCCAGGTTGGGATTACAGGCATGCAGTATCATTCCTTTCTTTCCTTGGCCCCTTTAAGAGTGGAATTATTGGGTCATATGTTATCACTGTATTTAGTGTATTTGCTATAGGATCAATACCATTTTTTAATCCCAGGAACAGTACATACAGGTTTGTCTATCAGTTTGCACTGTCCCTTTCAATCTATACTTGAAGCAAGTCCTTTAAAAACTCCGTAATTTTCTTTTGACATCAGTTTATAGTTTCCTCATCAGATAAAAGCCACAGTCCTTTGGGATGTCCCCCTCTATACTGGGCTGCTAGGTGAAACTGCTGTGGGACCATGCTTTAAAATTCCAAGAGGTCCTATAATTTGTTAGCATTTTTAATCTTCATGAACTGCAAAGTAAGGCTCATACAGATATACTTTGGGCTCAATCATGAGACTTCATTTTTCTGTGGTTAGAACCAGGTCCCTTCATAGGTGTGTGAGATAGGATGAATCACAACTTAGCATGTGCAACAGGGAGAGAAAAGTGTTAGGACAATATCTGGGATGCAGCTCAGTGGTGGATCACTTGCCTAGCACATCATGCCCCTAGCTTCCATCTCTAGTGTCAGGAGAAAAAAAAAAAAAAAAGAATTGGGCATTTGACAGCTATCTAGGGTTGTGGTACAGATCGGGGTTAATTAAGACATTAAAAACCCAGGACGAGAGAATTGGAAAAAAAAAAAGACAGTTTGCTATGTCAAATTTACAAGTTCTGATCTGAATCTTAAAACATAGGACATTATACTTACAAAGCAGGCACTGTCTGTTGAGCTATGCCCCAGGCCTCAGATGGGCAGCTTCAAATGAAAGGTTCTGGACTACACATCCTTACAGAATATCAGCATCCAGTGCTTTCCAAGGAGCAGGAAAATTTACATAGTGCCAGGTTTTTATGTTTTGTTTTGTTGAGCATGTTAGTAATACAGAAAGATGGTTTGGTTTTGGGAAATTTTGGTACATGTAGTTAATATATCTTAGTTATTTTTAAATCAATTATCCCCCCTCTCCCTTCCATCTCCTTTCCCCCTGCCTCCTTCCCTCTCTCCACAAATCTACATTCTGGTTTCCCATTATCTTTCCTTTATTTTATTTACTTATTAAGTTCCTCATAAGAGAAACCATGCAACATTTAACTGAGTCTGGTTTATTTCATTTAACATGACAGCCTCAAATTCCATCTATTTCCTGCAAATGACATGAGAAAAATTACCACGTTTTTCAGACAATACCAGTCTGTGAAACTCAGCACATGACTAGAAACCTAACATTGGATGTTAATTCAGACCGAGTTAATGACACTATGTAAACTTTAGCAAGTCAGTCAAACTGGCTCTATCTGTCGTCTCATCAGTAAAATAACAAGTATGAATAGCAATCTGTTCCACTGAGATCACATGGGAAATAGCTAACTCATGATTATAAACTACTTTTGAGGTAAAAAAAAAAAAAAATACTGTGAGAATGCTAACATATATAGCATCCTAAAAACCCAATGACCTTAGCTAAAACAATCATTAAGTTTAATGATAGATGGAAGCCTTATTCCATCTATTAACAAACAAGCCAGCTAATTTCTGACTTTAAAAAAGACCCCTGTGACAAATTAAAGGTTTTGAAAATTGGAAAAACGCACGAGAAATAAAGTTTATATAAAAATCAAGGCACATACTTACTTATTTTGGCAAGCTTATTTTGTTATTAAAGCATGATCTAAGACTTGGAGTAGAAGTTTCAAACATTTACAAATGCTTCATGTACTTGAAAACTGCTAAAGAAATTCTCTGTCCTGTAATAAAGGAAAACGATTTCCTTTTTGGATCATTATCTTTTTAAATATGAAACAGAAGACTTGATTAAATGGACTCTGCATTCTCAAATATCTGTCTTCTACGGTTAGGCTTACTACTTATTCACTGTACAGACTATCAAGTTATTTGCTCTGAACCTCTTCAAATCTTACTTCCAATCTATAACATACGGATGTTTTCTGTGAGAATAAGCCTGTGTATGTAGCACACTGCCTGGCCCATTTAAAAATTCAGTAGAAACTGTTTTCTTTTGTACACTTAATAATTAAATCAAAATAGCCATGTTTTCTCTTAACAAATCTTCATGAGGAAACACTTCCCATAGAGCTGATATAAGGTGCTGCCACCTGTGTGTAACCCAGGCACCTGCCCTCTGCTGCTGTGTGCCACTCCTCTTTATCTGCCACTACTGTAACTTACACCTTACGCAATGGGCTATATTCTTGCTAAAAGAATTTAAATGAAGGGTAGATGGGCATCTCTCAGAAACATCACACGAGATCTCTTGCATTCATTATGAGATTTGAAATCTTATTTGTTCACTGACCTTAAAACAGGAAGTGATTTGTGAGAAACATGACTATCAACTTGATTTTGCAAACTACCGCATTTAAAATTCAGTTTCAACTGCTACCAGAATAATTTTATGAAATGAATGACATTTTATAATTGCTACACTGTCTCTCAAGTAAATGTTTGTATATTTCTTTTTTAAAAAGGCAATAAAGGAGAATAAGAGACAAGCGAAAAAATGCCATAGGATTGAGCTGCTACCATTTTGTATATGGTTAGATTTCTAAATTTCTGTGTAAAAAAGTGGGAATTATTTTTATCACATTCTATAGGGATATATTAGAATATCAAGGATTGATTGAAAATACCAGTTCCATGTTAAGTCTAAAGTGTCTGATATTCAGAAAGACAATGATGTTAAGCTCAAGTGCATATGTTACAGGGTAATAGCATCACTAAGCTTCTCTTCTGGAGGGTTAACAACTTAAGTTTGCAGACCAAAAAATTAGAGAAAAAGAAGGGCTACAAAGATAGCCAATATTTTGGCCCTAGCCCCTCTAGGTCAGTGAGGACTCAGGACATAAGAAAACCTATACTATAACATCCTATAATTCAGTGGTGTTCTAAATTTTTTGTTCAAGGAGATTATGGGGCCACAGAGGAAAGGGAACCACAATGTACAGTGAGCCTAAGGAGTGTAACCTAGAGAGAAAACCTTCTCTCAGGCTTTCACAGAGAGCAAATTGGTCAAGCAATAGTCATGGCTCGTCCAGATGGCTGACACTGACAAAAGTTCTACAAAATGCTGTACATGGTTTCAGGGTAAATCCTGAGGGCATTTGATTGACCTTGTCAGATACAAAAGTTACATTTTTTGTTATATAGGTCTTGCTTTAACTTGGTCTTAACTATCCAGCAGAAAAGTTTAACCACGAGGTACAAAAAGTAAAGCCGGATTAGTATGCTGAGCTGTAGAAGGCTCAAGTCAACAGCTTTCGACACTGCCAGTTCTACTGATAACACACTATTATTATGGACTATTGGATTATACATACAACTACTTTCTCTTAGTTCAGTGAGAAGAAATATTGGTACTAATAGTGTTTAGAAAAGTTAGAAAAGTCTGCACGTTGTACTCTGAACAACTACTATGAAGACAACAACATGCATTGCATTATAGTGGCTGTCCTACTAATGTATTTTGAAACAGTCTCATTGGTATATTTTTCTTATTAAAATTAATAAAATTTAAAAAATAAATAATAAAACACATACACACACAAAGGTATTTTTTATAGAGCAAAGTACTATTCTTCCATAAATGATATTGTGGAGACATTTCTAGTTAAATGAATGCAGCTACAGTTCATATTTTTCAGTGAAATAAGTCATACACACATGTGTACATGTTCTAGTCAGGGTTTTACTAGAGGAACAGATATAACGCAAGACATGCCAGTCCCAGAGTCAGATGGGGAAGTGTGCTGAGCATGTCTTCACACTGCCAACTGAAGGATTCAGTCCCAAGGCTTTTATACTCACTGCAGTATTCCATCCCTACCAGTCTCTACTGGTCTTAACTAGTTTCTACCGGTTCCTAACAGTCTCTAAGGGTCAGCCACTGTGCCTGAAAAGGAAGGCAGAAGAATCTGCTACTGTAAGCTGAAGGGTCCAAACTAGAGGCTGATGAGTCTATGCAGGAAGCCAGGAGATTAAAGTCCAAACTGAGTTATTCTGGAGCAGGGCCCTCATGGCTCACAGTGTGAAATAGCCAGGCAATGCAGCCAAAAAATGTATCGACCACCAGGCATCCAGCCAAGTTGACACAACGTATCAACCATTACAGTACATATAACATGGTTTCTCTGGTATTAGAAGACAAAAGTATAGATAAAGACCAAAATGTATAATACATATTGGGGAATGGGAAGAAAATATTCAAATGAGAAGGGAAACCAAGGGGTGGGGAGGAAAGAAGGAGAAGGAAAAAAGCTAAAAAAATAAGAAAACAGGAAGGGGGCTAATGGGATGGGAAGAGAATGGGTAAAAAGAAGATACAAGATATACCATGTACAGATACAAACTCTGTATGATCAATGTTATTATTATGTATATCTAAAATGTACCATTAGGGCCGGCGAGATGGTTCAGTGGTCTAAAGTGCCTGCTTAGGAAGGCTCAGGCAACTGCAGGGACTGCGGTTTGATCCCTGGCACCACATGCTGAGCCAGTGCCACCACCAGGGCAGGCTGAGCCAGCCACAAAATAAATAAAGAAACAAACAAACACAACAAGCAAACAAACAAATAAATAAATAAATAAAAATTTAAAATAAAATGTACCATTAAAATAAATTTTTTAATTGAAAAAAAATAAACGACATTTTAAACCCTTCTGCTAAAAGAACATAATCAGTAAACAAATTTCTCTAAATCAAACAAATTTGCTTCATGAAAACTTATTACATCAAAACTTTCTATCTTCTATCTTCCTTATTTTGGCCAACAGGACCAACCTTAAGGCCAGCCATCCTTTAGTTGCTAGTTGTCCAAATGCATTTCTCAAGATTCTGCATTAAAACACAAACACAAATATATGTGTATACCAGCAAATATTAAACACAGAGAAATGAAGAAGGAACCAATAAAAACAAAAAGTTCCAACAGAAAACAGAATACTGGAATAAAACTGAGACTAACAAGATAACTATCTACAAAGTTTCATTAAAGGAGAACTAGATGAACAGCAGGATAAAGAGAAATACGATAAATTTTTTTTGGCTTGAGACTGGATCTGAGACACGATCTCACTATATAGGTAGATAGGCATGTTCTACCTCACCCTGCAGAACTGGGCATTTCTGACTGAGACAAGAATTGCAAGTTAGCAGAGCATCTGGGGATGGCTGTGGGTGTGCAGAAACTGCACATGTGCTATCTAAAGCAAGGAGGAACTACTACACAGCTTCTCCTAAGTGCTGCCATGAGGGAATTCTGTTGACAGTTCTGATTTTTTCTGAGACTAGAAATAAAGATTTTTAATGAAATCTCTCCATTCTTAACATGCCACCAACCAAAATGATTTCCCCCCTTTAAAATTGCTACACAGGCCAAATAAAATACACTTTTGGGCCACATTCCACCCACCAATTTGGAAAGCTCTGATGCAATGTGAGAAAAAAGTCAAGGAAATCACCCTGAGAAAGTCAGAGGAAGAAACAGATCAAAAGAGCCCAGAAAGAGAACAGAAAAGAGCAGTACACAGAACTCAGGAAAGGGTCCACAATGCCACATACACAAGAGCTTATGGTAAGGACAGTTAGAGGTCACTGGTATTGCTTTTGGAAGTATTTTCAATGATGTGCAAAAGCTATGCAGACAACTGTGAAATTCACACACGTGCATGCATGTGCACATATAAACACAACAAAAATTTAAAACCAGAAGTTTTAAATACCTTCCCTGTGGAGCCGGCCGAATAGCTCTGTGGATTAAAGCACCTGCAGGGAGGCGCAAGGGCCAAGGGTTCAATCCCTGGGCCTGCCATGCTGGCCCTGCACCCAGGGTACGCTGAGATGGCAACTGAGACTAGGCATTGTGGCACATACCTATAATCCCAGCTCCTGACTGAATCTAGTGTGCAATCCTGGGATTAAGGATGTGACCCTGGCAGGGATCCGATCCTGGGTGTGAATGCTACATCCTCTAAGGACGTGCTGCCTGGATAGAATATAAAGGACAGAAAGAGGGCTGCTGTGGTTGTTGCTTGTTGCTTGCTGCTAGTAGCTGTGTGCCCTGCTATGCCATGGACTGTTCCTCTTCTGCCATGCCAACCTGCCTTGGTGCCAGCTGATTATATACTAAGACCTTTACAAACTGTGAGCCAAAATGAACCTTTCCTCCACTGAATGTGAGGTTTTTCCTCTCAGCAATGAAAAAAGTAGCCAACACAAACTCCATGTGCAAATGGTGCCATTTTTCAGCAAGCTTTGCAAAGGTACAGTATACATAATATATACCTAAAAGCACTTGAATATTCTTTGTGAGCTTAGGAAACATGTTTTCCTAACTCACACTAATTTACTCAGATATCTAGAATTTAGGGACTCATTTATTGGTATCAATAAATACCAACAGACCTGTGTTTGTATCTTGGCCTTCACACTTCTTAGCTAATCTTTCAGAGCTTTAGTTTACTTGGTATAAAGTAGGAATAGTGAAGTTTCTCTGCTGCAAGAATCCTGAAGAACAGTAGAGAAGTTTAGGTACTAACATTACTTACAAGCCACAACCGTGAGCATAAGTGACAGAGCTTAATGCTGTTCACAGATATTCCATGTTCCGACTCCTCCTTCAGAACACAGGATAGAGCTGTTCTTCTGGGCCTCTCCTATATGCACAAAGCCATGGAATTGATTCAATCAATAAATGAAGTGAATGTAAAGTATTTCCTCTAAGCCAGAGAATGTACTTGTTCAAATGAGACCCTTCTGAATGTTCTCTTCTAACAGCTCCAAAGGCTTAGGTCCTAGAGCACAGAGTAGAGCCCCAGTCCAACCTACACACGGCACAACAGACAATACTTTTACTGATACCAAGACCTAAAGATTTCTAAGTTGTTGCTAGAGCATAATATTGTCTATCCTGAAAACTACCACCAGTGTTTATTTGGATCTCAAAATCCAAATATACACTCCACCATGGTTAAGAATATGCAGAGAAAACAGTTAAGACCTATGGAGCTTTTCAAGAGGTAATGAAAAGTCTGGCAGAGAAGCAGATATGTAATGTAGCCAGTCTCTTCTGTTTGTTTTTTTGTTGTTGTTGTTATTGTTATTTTTTGTCTTTTTGAGACAGGATCTCACTATGCAATTCAGGCTGGCCTTGAGCTCACTTTTGTAGCCCAGGCTGGTCCCAAACTCCTGCACTATCCTCCTGCCCCAACCTCCCAAGTACTGGGATTATAGGCATGTGCCACCACGCCTGGTCGGCCAATCTATGCTCTAAATGGTTTTTTTTAGAATTTGACAACCTCACTAGCAGTAAACCTTAAGATCTAGTAAGTGGTCTCAACTGAGACCAATTTGACTCCACTGAGATATCTTTTTGTTTTTACAACCTTAGAGGGGGTACTATTGGTATTTAGTAACTAGACACCAGGGATGCTGCTAAACATCAAGTGCACAGAACCTCACAACAAAAAACTTATCCAGTTGAAAACATCAAAAGCGCCATGATTAAGAAACTCACGCCTACGTATATAAAGCCTTTCCAATTTTAGGCCAGGATTATGGTGTGTGGGGTGCAAAATACCAGATTCAAAAGCAGCAACTTCTTAAAATGAAATCACTATTTTTCTTTATCAAACTCATGCACTGGAGTTCTTCTAAAGCCCCATGCTGATACCAGGTGTGGCACAGAAATGAAGCAGCAGGATATAGTCTCAAGTTTTATTCAGAAAATTGCTCGATTCAGTGACTTTACAGGAAGACAGTGATTTACAAAGCATTCAGCAACTCACATAGATCACTCTGGCTTTGACAACCACAGGCCAGGCATGCTAGTGCACACCTGTAATCTCAGCAGTCATGA
Source organism: Capromys pilorides (assembly GCA_004027915.1). Taxonomy (NCBI): domain Eukaryota; kingdom Metazoa; phylum Chordata; class Mammalia; order Rodentia; family Capromyidae; genus Capromys; species Capromys pilorides. The sequence continues at coordinate 9,864 of PVKN010033695.1, forward strand.
GGCTGAGATAGGAGGCCTGTGAGTTCAAGGCTAGCCTGCACTACTTAATGAGTTTAAGACAGCCTCACCTGGGCTGGAGAGAGAGTTCATAGGTCTACGTGCCTGCCTGGCAAGTACAAGGACCTGGGTTCAATCCCCAGTACCACATGTCAATTCAGCCCCACCCTGGCCCCACTGGTACACACCTGTAATCCCAGTGCTGGGAGGTTCAGACAGGAGGATTACTACAAGTCTGAGCTGCATAGCAAGACCCTGTACCAAATACCTAATTTTTTTAAAAAAAGCCTGAATTATATAATTAGACCCTACCACAAAAAAAGGAAACCCCATGAGTTTACAGAAAGTACAAAATTAACTAAATTCTTAGCAAATCAACTGAACTGCTCCTTCAACTAGTCCATGACAACCTATACCACAGATCACTGCACTAACCGCACACTGACAGGAATTGCATAAACTTAATTACTACCCATCCCTGCGTGCAAATGTTTTCTTAAAACTCCTAAATCTCAAAACAACCTTAAAATGTATTTATCCTAAATAAACTCATTATTCTAAAATGTTCTAAGCTTTTACTTACATCTAAAGCCACGACTTCACTGGCTAGTGCTTTATTATCTTCCTGACTACGGTGTAACATCATGCTTATACTACGTTTATCACAACTCCCTGAAATGCCAGAATATGTGATGGTCTTATTCTCAGTTACATGCAAAGAGCTAGAAATATTCTAAAGCTAAAATTCTAAAGCTAATTGAGTTTATTTCAAAATTCTAAAACTGTTAAAGAATGACAAAATGAACAGCCAAGGTTGATTTAATTCATTCACTTTTTATTCTTTTGGCAAACATCAAAGAATATGAGCAAAGCTACACTGCTCACTATGATTACATTCATTTTTGCTTTATACAAGTTGTAAATATTTAAGTGGATAAAATTCTTATTTAAGGATATTTCCAGAACGCTGACATATACTTTTACAAATTAGGACAAAAGAATGCATATGTAACATCCATTAAACCATCATACAGCAAACTAAATTAGTACATGTATATCTGGAACTTAAAATAAAAAAAATTGGAGTTATGGATAAAATGGTATTTACCTAAAATTTTATGAAAAAATAGGTGTGTACAAATCCTGTTCATAACTGTACTGACCATGACCACTTCAAAAAAATTTTAATAAAAAAACAAGAAATTTTAATTGTTCCTTGTTTAAAAAATGTAGCATACTTTGATAAATGGAATTTATAATTACATTTTATATTTTAATCTTAAATCAATAGAGTACTTCAAAATAAACACAAAGCATTTTATATTTTACAATTCCATTCCTTTATTAACTTCAGACCTAAAAAACATTCAGGTCAAAGGTTACAAAACAGAGATTTGAGAATATCTTGTTTGGCGGGCAAAGTGGTTTTTAATCTGATTAGGATGCACTTGACAAGTTCTGACTTGTTCTGGTTTACTACAGTCCCTGCTAGCCTCTCATACTGTTACCCATTGCACATGTGAGACTAGCTGCTCTTATAATTTGTTTATTTGTTTTGAGACAGGGTCTTCCTCTGTAGTGCAGGCTGTCCTTGAACTTACTAAGTAGCCTAGGCTGGCCTCAAACTCAAGGCAATTCTCCTGACTCAGCCTCCTGAGGGCTAGGATTATAGGCATGGACCACCATGCCTGGCTCTATTTATAAGCCTAACATTTAGTAATAAAATTATGCATAAAGCACAAATTCAAGGAACTTGGCAAAAATACATCAAAAGTTCTCACTTTCATAATTTTATACATAACAAATTATCAAATACATTTGCATAGATAGGGACTCTGCTCTTAGAATACTGTTAAAAGTTATCTGAAATATGAATCAGACAAGTCATTCACACAGAAAATCAGTGTACACTGATTTTACTATATAGTTATATAGCTCTTGGCTTTCCAACTGTACCCATATATGCAAAATAAAAATTTTCAAACATTTGAAATGAAGAATGACATTCATGCTAGAGAATGAGTGAAAAGGCAGCAATCTTATAAAACAAATTAGAAATAGGAAGAATATGAAGTAAATGTGACCTTGGCCCCTTTTACACTGCCAAGATCTGAATTTATAT
>PVKN010033696.1:0-11968 GCA_004027915.1 Capromys pilorides
GGCATAGCCATACCTGACTTCAACTTACACTACAAAGCAATGCTGATAAACACGGCATGGTACTGCAGCAAAAGCAGCTATGTGGCTCAGTGGAACAGAACTGAGGGTATAGAACTCTCCAGACACATTCAGCTATTTGACTTTCAACAAAAGGTCCAAAAACATATGTTGGAGGAAGGATCCTCTATTCAATAAGTGGTGCTAGGGCACTTGGTCTTCTGTGTGCAGATGGAAGCTGAACCCTGTTTCTCACCATATACTAACTTAAAATGCAATGAAGATCTAAACATTAAAACAGAAACAAAGCCAGGCGTGGTGGCACACACCTGTAATCCCAGCACTTGGGAGGCTGAGGCAGGAGGATCGGTTCGAGTTTGAGACCAGCCTGGGCTACAAAAGTGAGCTCAAGGCAAGCCTGAACTGCATAGCAAGACCTTGTCTCAAAAGGACAATAAAATAAAATAAAACAGAAACATGAAGCCTAGTGGGAGATAAACTAGGTAAAACACTTGAAGGCTTGAGTATAAGATGGGATTTTCTAAATGGCACCTCAAGTGCACGAGAAGTAACAGCAAGAATCAGCAGATGAGGGAGGCTGAGGCAGGAGGATCGTTGAGCTTGAGACCAACCTGGGCTACAAAGTGGGCTCACGGCCACGTGGACTGTGTAGCGAGACCCTGTCTGAATTTTAAAAAATCAGCAAATGGGATTATATTAGACTAAAAGCTTGGGTATAGAAAAGATCAATCAGTATAGTGAAGAGATTATTTACAGAATAGGCAAAAAAAATTTTGCCAGCCATTCTTTAGAGGACTTGTACCTAGAATATACAAAAACTCAAAAAGATTAAGCAACTATAGGGGCAAATGAGATAGCTCAATGGTATAAACACCTGCCTGGCAAGCACAAGGCCCTGAGTTTGATCCCCAGTACCAAATAAATAAATATAAAAAAAATTAAACATCCTAAAAGTTAAGATTTGTGCACAATCAAGAAATGTGCAAGAGAAATGAACAGACACTTCTCAGGGGAAGACATACAAATGGTCAACAAACATACAAAAAGCTGTTCAGTATCTCTGGCCAAAAAAACTAGAGCTGGAAATCCCATTCAATTCAGCTATCCCCCTATTGGGAAATTTCCCAGAAGAACTGAAAACATCATACTGTAGCGATATCTGTACACCTATATTTATTTTTTAAATTTATTTATTTATTTATTTGTTTGCTTGTTGTGTTTGTTTGTTTCTTTATTTATTCATTTTGTGGCTGGCTCAGCTTGCCCTGGTGGCGGCGCTGGCACAGCATGTGGTGCCGGGGATCGAACCGCAGTCCCCACAGTTGCCTGAGCCCTCCTAAGCAGGCGCTTTAGACCACTGAACCATCTCGCCGGCCCCTGTACACCTATATTTATAGCAGCCCAATTCGTAATAGTCAAATCTTGGAAACAATCAAAATGCCCATCATATGAAGAATGGTTGAAAAGATGTGGTATTTTTATACAATGGAATATTACTCAGCTATAAAGAATGATAAACTAGAAGACTTCATGTATAAATGGGTGTAACTTGAACATATACTCATAGGTGAAATAAACCAGACCTACATGTGTAAATATCGTATAGTCTCTCTAGTGTAAGAACTCAAAAGAAGAAATAAAAATGGAGAGACATAACACAGCTGAATGGGAATCAAAGTCTTAAGGGTTAAACAGCAAAGTGACTGGAAGCAGAAAAGAGAGAAAACATAGCAGGAGCAACACTATGCACTTATGTGCACAGGATGAATTAGACAATGGTCCTAAGAAACCTCAAAAGGGTTTTTTTTTTCTGTCTTTTTGAGACAGGATCTCGCTATAGCCCAGGCTGGTCTCAAACTCACATCTATCCTCCTACCTCAGCTGGGATTACAGGTGTGCACCACCACGCCCGGCTTCTCAAAAGGTTTTTGACACTGGTGATAGCAATATGTAACACTAAAACTATGCTTAGAATGCCTGTTATTCTGGCCTTTTAGATGTGTGTTGCTTCCAATGTAATTTCAGTTACTGTTATACTCTCTCTCAAGTAAATGGTTGGTTTCAAGAAAACTAAAAAGGGTATTAAATGAGAGTAAGAGACTAGGAAAAATGCCAAAGGATGGACAGGTTAAAATTTGGTACATGCTTATATTTCTAAATATCTATGTACAAATGTGTAATTGCTTTTATCACATTGTATAGGTATTTATTAGAATATCAATGATTGATGGAAAATACCAATTCCAAGTTAAGTCTAAGATAAGTCTAAGATGTTTGATATTCAGAAAGACAATGATATTAAGCTCAAGCACCTATGTTTTAGAGTAATAGTATCACTAAGCTTTTCTTCTGGAAGGCTAAGAATTTAAGTTTACAGACCAAAAATTAGAGGAAAAGAAGGGCTACAAGGATAGCAAATATTTTGACCCTCGCCGTTCAAGGTCAGTGAGGACTCAGGACAGAACAGAATCTGTGCTGTAACATCCTATAACTCAGTGGTTTCCCAAATTTTCTGTTCAAGGACATTAAAGGACCACAGAGGAAAGGGATTGAAGGTATATAGTGTGCCTAAGGAGAGTCACCTAGAGCGAAAGCATTCTCTTGGGCTTTGACAGAGAGCAAACTGGTCAAGCAATGGCTGTGACTCATTCACACAGCTGACACTGACAACAGTTCTACAAAGAACTGTACATGGTTCCAAAGTAAATTGTGGGTCTGGTGAGATGGCTCAGTGGTCTAAAGCATCTGCATTAGAGAGTTTAGGCCCCTGCAGGGACCACAGCTCAATCCCAGGCACCACATGCTGCACCAGCTCCACCCCCAGGGCATGCTGAGCTGGCCATAATACGAATAAATAAATGAAGTTTAAGAAAATTAAAAAAAAAAAAAGAAAAAAAAGTAAATCCTGAGGGGATTTGACTGACCTTGAGAGATATAAAAACTACATCTTCTGTTATACAGGTCTTGCTCTAACTTGTCCTTAACCACCCAGCAGAAAAGTTTAAATGTGATGCATAAAATGTAAAGATAGTTTGGTATGCTGAGCTGCAAAAGGCTCAAATCAACAGCTTCCAACATTGCCGGTTTCACCAGTAACCCACTGCAAATATGGAACATTTGACTATGTATACAACTACCTTCTCTTAGATCAAAGAGAAGAAATCTATTGTACTAGTAACCCAGTAGAAAATTTATCATGTCTACACCCTGTGCTCTGTATAGCTACAATGAGGACAACAATATGCATTGTATCAATTATTGGGAATGTATTACTAATGTGTTTTGAAACTGTCATATTGTAACTTCTTATTAAACGTAATTTTAAAAAATCTCTGGCCAATAGAAAAATACAAATAAAAATGCTAAGAAAAACAAATTTACTTAGGCAGAGCACAGCAGCCAGGGTTTGATCCCCGCCATGCCATGCCATGCCTGCTGCCCCTGGGATGTGCCGAGACTGTGATTGAGACTGGGCATGGTGGTGCGCACCTGTAATCCCAGTGCTTGGGAGGCTGAAAACAGGAGGATCATTACGAGTCTTATCTATGAGTGAGACCCTGTAGATCCTATAGACCCTGTCCTAAATACAGAGAAAAAAAAAAAAAGAAAAAAAATTAAATGCCAAGATTCCATCTTACTCTGGAAAGAATGGCAATCTTTAGAAATCAAACAATAGCAAAGGGGCCAGGGAGATAGTTCTGTGGCACAAGTGCCTGCCTGGCAAGTGCAAGGTTCTGAGTTCAAACCCAGGTCCAGGAAAAAAAAAACCAAAATAGTAGCCAGGCCTGGTGGTGCACACATGTAATCCCAGTACCCAGGAGGCTGAAGCAGGAAGATTGCCACAAGATTAAGGTCTGGGCTACATAAGGGAGTTTGAGATCAGCCTGCCCTACATGGTGAGAACTTCTCTCAAAACAAACAAAAAAATGGAAATCAAACCATAGCAAATGATGGCAAGGCTGTGGTGAAAAAGGAACCCTAATCACGGTTGGTGGGAATGTAAACTAGAATAGCCATTGTGGACGTCAGTATGGAGATTTCTCAAAAAACTCAAATTAGAAATTTCACAAGCTGTGCTAGGCACAGATCCCTGCTAGGCACAGATCCCCTTGCTAGGCACCTTCCCCGAAAGGCTTAAGACATCAGCCTAAAGCAATGCCAGTGTTTATAGAAACACAGTTCCTGATAGCTAGCTCCTGGAAACAGCCTGCATACCCACAACAAATGATTGGATAGAGAATATGTGGTATCTATGTGTAATGGAATACTACTCTGCTATGAAGTATGACATATCTGAGGCACTTGCAGGAAAATGGACGCACTTGGAAAATGTAATGTTGAATGAAGTAAAGCAGGCACACGAGCTTAAATACCAAGTGGTATCTCTCACTGAGTGAGGCAAAGTGCAAACAAAAACTAATGAAGGGGTAGAAGGGGACAGGATGGATCTCTTGCAACAGGAAAGTGATCGAAGGGAAAATATGAGGAAGGGAGAAATCAGTACTGTAAAGCTATGCCACATAACACCCCGTTGAACTGAGTCAGCGTGGTGCTGGGTGTGGGAGGCCCACCCGCGGATTGTTGCCGGCGGCATAAAAGGACTGGAGAAAAACAAGCGGTGCGGTTAGGTCCTCCTGGTGCTTCTGGTTCCCCCGAGGGACCCTGTCACGCTGGCTTTCCTGATATGGGCTCCGCTGTTTTCATCGTCACAGGAGCCTGGGGCCTCACTGTTGTTGAGGAGGCTGTGGTGCTTCTCAGGGGAGCCGGGGTCCTTGCTTCGAGCGCCGCTTGCTGGCTCCCGTGCATCTCCTCAGCCTGCTGGCACAGACCCTTCAGGCGGCTGCTGCAGCCTTTCTAGCGTCCACACTGACCTTGGGGCCTTCCCAGCGCAGATCCTTGAAACAGCAAGAGACATTGCCGTGGGCTCTCGGCCGCCAGCTGGACTTGTGGGAGGCACTGTTATGCGCTCCAGGTCTCCAGCTAGCCATGGCCCTGGGATCCAGACCCTCGGCTGAATTATTTGGGTCTTTAGCATGAGGACAGATTTCCTATACTCTTTTGGAACTTGACTCTTCGGGTGATTGTTATAAAGGAATTCTAGGGGTTGGGGAGATAGTCCTGTGGCACAAGTGCCTGCCTGGCAAGTGCAAGGTGGTGAGTTTGAACCCCAGTCCCGAAAAAAAAAAAAGAATTCTATAAATTATGTGTCCTATATTTTCAATTATTCCCCTTGCAAACTCTGACTACAACAATGCCGTGACATATGCTGAAATTAATATCAGGAATGAAAATCAGACAGGAAAATTGGAAGAAGAAGCAGGGAGGGAAGAATTTTTTAAAAAGAAAATAAGTTGTGGTGTGTATATGTAACCATTCTCCCAGATGATTACAAACTGCATGAATTGCAAAAATGAACTAATAGTAAAATTAAAAGCCTGTAGGAGCTGGGCATGATGGCACATGTTCGTAATTCCGGCACCCAGGAGGCTGAAGCAGGATTGCTGTGAGCTTGAGGCCAGCCTGGGCTACAGAGTGAGTTCAAGGCCAGCCTAAACTCCATAACAAAGCCCTGCCTCAAAGAGACAAAAATGAAACAGCATATAATAAAAGTACAACAGTAAAATAAAATAAAAAAAGACCAAAAACAAACAAGGCAATTGCACACGCAACCTTTACAGTAATTTTTTTTTTTTTTTAAAGACCAGGGCAGGGGATATAGCTCAGTAGCATAAGGGCTTGCCTGGCAAGCGCAACAGCCTGAGTTCAATCCCCAGCTCCTCAAAAAAAGACCAAAGACAACGAAAATACAGAGTAAGTGGCAATTCACTACCTGTACAATGTGTAATGGGAAAACTTAGTAATTGGCATTTTCATCTCCTTATATATTTATCATTTCTTTCTCTTTTGTCTTTTTGGGAGAGGGTGTCGCTACGCAGTTCAGGCTGGCCTTGAGCTCACATTGTAGCCCAGGCTAGTCTTGAATTTACAATGCTCATCCTGCCTCAGCCTCCTAAGTGCTGGGAATTCAGGCATGAGCCACACAGGCTTGCTCTTTCTTTTCTTTTCTTTTCTTTCTTTCTTTCTTTCTTTCTTTCTTTCTTTCTTTCTTTCTTTCTTTCTTCTTTCTTTCTGTCTTCTTTCTTATAGTCAGAGTCTTGTCTTACTGTGTAATTCAAGCTGGCTTTGAACTCACAGCAACCCTGCCTCAGCCTCTGGAATGCGGGGATCACAGGTGTGTGCCACCATGCCAAGCTTTTGATCTTTTTCTAATGTTTGTTTTGAACTTTTTCTTCTGTTCTGCATAAAATACTTAATAAAGGGCTGGCCATAGAGCTCAGCAGATTAAAGCACCTGCAAGCAGGCACAAGGGGCCAGGAGTTTGATCCCCAGGCCGGCCATACCCAGCCCTGCCCCGGGAGGCATGCTGAGGTGGCTGTTGAGACTGGGACTGGTGGTTCACGCCTGTAATCCCAGCTCTTGGGAGGCTGTAAAAAGGTGGATCACGAGTCCATTCTAGTAGTGAGATCCTGAACACCCTGTAGACCTTTCCATCCACCCCCCAAAAAACTTAATAAATTGTGTAAACTATAGTTTTTTTTTGAGAAGCAGGGCATTACTACATAGCTCAGGCTGGTCTTGAACTCACTGTGTAGCCATGGCTGGCCTTGAGTTTGCAGCGATCCTCCTGCCTCAGGTTCCTGAGTGCTGCGATTATACAGGTCCACCACCTGCCTTTTTGTGAATCATATTGGTTTCTGAATAACAGTTGTCTTCTAAATAGAACCAGAATTCCTTGAAGAAGGACCTGTGAATCACCTTTTTTTTGAGGAACCAGGGACTGAACTCAGGCCCTTGCGCTTGCCAGGCAAGTGCCTATTCTACTGAGCCATCTCTCCAGCCCCTGTCTTGAAGAAGGACCTGGATCCAGGGTTGTTCATAGCACAGTTTACACTCTTTTTTTTTTTTAATTTTATTTTTATTTATTTATTTGTTTGCTTGTTGTGTTTGTTTGTTTCTTTATTCATTTTTTTTTTTTGGCTGGTTTAGCCTGCCCTGGTGGTGGCGCTGGCGCAGCATGTGGTGCCGGGGATTGAACTGCAGTCCCCGCAGTCGCCTGAGCCCTCCTAAGCAGGTGCTTTAGACCACTGAACCATCTCGCCGGCCCCAGCACAGTTTACACTCTTACAGGACCAAAAAAAAAAAAGTATAAAACAAGCCATCTTTTTTTAAAAATTTATTTTTATATAGGATTATTTTATAGTAAGCCCAGGACATCTTGTGCCAGAAAGTAAGGTCTTTTGGGACGTGTGAAGTGGATATAGAAACTGCACTGCTCAGATGGGCTTCTACTGGCCAAATGTGGGACAATCTAAGCAGTTAAATAAACAATAGATTACAATCTAATTAATAAAACAAAAAATCATGAGTCTATTTATTTTTGTATTTTTATGGGAGGGTATACAGGGCGTTCATGGTCTCACTACTAGATCGTGCTTGTAGTGATCTGCCTGTTTACAGCCTCCCAAGAACTGGGATTACAGGCGTGAACCACCAATCCCAGTCTCAATTACCGCCTCAGCGCGCGCTGGGGGTGGGACCGGAAAGGCAGGCCCGGGGATCAAACCAAGTCTATATAGTTTTAAAATTGTGCCAGGCATAGTGGCACATGCCTCTAATCTCAGCCCAGTGGAGGCTGAGGCAGGAGGATCCCTGCACGTTCAAGGCCAACCTGCTGAGCTTCCTAGGGAGTTCAAAGCTGGCCTCAACTACATAGTGAGACCTGTTTAACACCTGGGCTCCCAGTGTAAAGTGTCAATCCTGGGGGAACAAGCCTGTAATTCCACTACTCTGGGAAGTGGGGCAGGAAGACTGCACGTTTGGTCCAGCCTGGACAACACAGCACTTCAGGGAGAACTTGTCTCAAACAAAGGGCAGGGGAGGGTGGGGAGTGGGGGGATATGGATGTAGCTCAGCGCTGGGGGTTCGATTATCAGTACTGCAAATAAATAATCAAATAATTTACAAAGTGTAAAAAGTTTGATGAGAAACAGGCAATTTATGTACAAACTGGGTTTTCATCGCCAAGGGGAAAGGTGGCATTTTACAGCAGAGAAGGCAGGCAGACGCCGACTCTAGATAAAGGAGAGCAACGCAGGCAGTGAGGAGTCCGCCCCGAGCGAGCGCCTCGCAGCTGCCCAGAGCACCGCGGGCGAAGTCCTGCTAAGCCACGCCGCCGCCGCCCGCCCGGAGGCTCCGCGCGCCTCTCCGCGACGATGACAGCCATTGTCCCGCGGCCCCTCCCGGGCGCGGAGAGGGGCGGCCCGGAGCCCGTGCTCGCTTCCCCCGCGGCCTCCACCGTGGCGACTCCAGCCCTCGGCTGCTGCCTCGGCTGCAAATGGCGCCCGCTCGCTCCCGGCCTCCCGCAGCGCCCACCTGCGTGAAGCTTTTGCTTAGCTCCCGCAATGAGCAGTGACTAGACTTTTTAAAAACGTATTACGGGCCGGGGAGATAGCTCAGGGGTACAAGTGCCTGCCTGGCAAGTGCAAGTTCTGAGTTTGATCCCCAGTTCCGCAAAGAAAAGAAAAAAAAAAAGGTATTACAGCAGGGGCTGGGGAGATAGGTCAGTGGCACAAGTGCCTGCCAGGCAAGTACAAGGTCTTGAGTTCGAACCCCGGTCGGTCCCATTAAAAAAAAAATGTTATGGTAAAGACATATAGATATGAAATTTATCATTTAAAAGTACAACGCATTGCCATTCAATATGTCATCGTGTTGTGATCTCAGCACCTTCCTTCTCTCCCTCTCTCTCCTCTTCTCTCCCTCTTGCCCTCCTTTACCAGGGACTGGGAATGAACTCACGATTTCTTGCTTGCCAGATCCCAAAATTTTCCATCACCCCAAGGAAAATCTACACGCGCTGGCAGTCGTTTCACCTTCCTCTCAGCAGCCACCACCCTACCCTGCCTTTTGTCTCTATAGAGACAAATAGTCTTGCCTATTCTGGATATTTCCTACAAGTGGAATTAAATAGTGTATCTGGCTACTCTCATGCAAATTTTGGTTTATCTGTGTCACACAAATAAGAATTTCATGCTTTCTTTCTTTCTTTCTTTCTTTCTTTCTTTCTTTCTTTCTTTCTTTTTTTGGCTTTTTGGGACAGGGTCTCCGCTATGCAGTTCAGGCTGGCCTTGAGCTCACTTTTGTAGCCCAGGCTGGTCTCGAACTTGGACTGATCCTCCTGCCTCAGCCTCCCAAGTGCTGGGATTACAGGTGTGCGCCACCACGCCTGGCTCTGAATTTCATGCTTTCTAATGCCGGAGTAACTCCCTGTTTGCACCTACAGCTTTGTGTTTATCCACTCATCCCGTGATGGTTCTCCATTTTGATCATCTCGACTAGAACTGCTCTGGGTGTTTCACGTTTTGTTTGAACACCTATTTTCAAATTCAGTGCTTTTGCATATATAACTATATAGACTTGTTTTTGTTTGTTTTATTTTTTTGACTCAGGCGGAATTATGCAGTTCAGGCTAGCCTTGAGCTCACTGTGTAGCCCAGGCTGGACTAAAACTTGAGATGATCCTCCCGCCTCAGCCTTCTGAGTGTTAAGGTTCCCGGCATGGGCTATCACGACTGGCTCACTAAATAGACTTTTACTCTCTTTTCTACGACAGCCACCAGAAGGCTTCCCCTATTAGGTCTGGGATTCCTGGAGGGTGTCATTAGTGCTCCCCCATGTCCCGCCACGATATTGTTGATCCAGCAGACATGAAGTCAACCCTTCCTGTCCTCTCCAAAGCCCCTTTTCAGGAGTCCTGTCCCCTGTCCATCCAGCCAGCCCCACCTCCTAGTGAGAGCCGAGAGCCTCCCGGGTTTAATGGGTGCTGTGTGATCTGAGGGACCCCTTCGTTTGCTGGGTAGAAATGGGAGTGTTCTGCTCTAGAAGCTTTTAAATGAAGCACAGAGTGGTCCAACCAGGGCTGGGGCAGCCATCTGGACCTGGGGAATGGGCAGAGGCAAGCCAGACTCTTGAGAGTGGCTGGAAAACCTCACACCAGCATGGGGAACAAAAAAGGAGCCTGGGCACAGAACAAGACCAACCAGGGTAGCCTGGGCCCTGTTCTCTGTGTCCAGATGATCTGTTCATTTCCTCTCCTATAATGTTCATAGCATCACACATTTTCACTTGGAATAAATCCCGTTAAAATGGCTTTCCCACTTGATTTTGCATCAGTGTTCTCCAAGATGGGATCAAGTATGTAGCACAGTGGTACAGCTTGGGTTCAATCTCCCGCACCACAGCACAATAGGAAAGAAACCCCCAAGATGATACTGATGCTGCTCAGCTAGTCTGGGGCCCACCCCTGGGAAACCACTACCTTCAACCTACTTGTACCTTCCTTGAAGCCCAAAGTACCCTGAGCAAGACAGGTGCTCTGGCGTCTCTCAGAGATGCCTGCTGCTAAGTTGGAAGTGCCTGGAAAAGCCAGGATCCCAGCAGTCTCCAGTGTCCACCATTAGAGTGTTCCTGGATAAGTCTGTGGCTACACCTAACCTCCTTGTCACTACCAGGGCTCTGTAGTGACACCGAGAATACACCAAGGACATGTTGAAGTGTGTGTGTGGTGGGGCAGAGCCTTCACCTTCCCACCTGGCAGCAGCCATTCAAAGCAGTGCAGTTTCAGGTCCCAGCATCTCACCAGATCAGTGGCTACGTTCCATCAATTTTTCTGTTTTCTTTGGTGTGTGTGTGTGTGTGTGTGTGTGTGTGTGTGTGTGTGTATGTGTTACTGTGCATTTTAGGCTGAACTTGAGCTCACTTTGTAGCCCAGGCTGGTCACAAAGTCGCATAATCCTCTTGCCTCAGCCTCCTGAGTGCTGTGATTATAGCATATGTCACAATGCCTGGCTTTTTTTTTTTTTTTTTAAACCAGGGATCGAACTCAGGACTTTGCACTTGCCAGGCAGGCATGTATGCCACTGAGCTATCTCCCCAACCCACATTCTATCAATTTCTGTGTGTACCTCTCTCATTGAAATTTTAGGCCCATTTCCTTAGAGCTAAGCTAAGTGAACATCTTTTTCTTGGCCAGATCCTCCAAAAACTTCCTGTGGATCAGCTGTGTCCTTTTGCTGACCCTCATACATATCCATATGCTTAACTCCTCCCAGTGCTCACAGACTGGTCCAAATCGGGGACCTACTTTATCTCTATCCTCCATACAGGAGGAAGGACAGAACCTCTGTGCCATCCAACATTCTGGATCCCAGGTGAGTAAACTGGAAAGTAAGTTTAGTAAACATTTTAGGCTTTGTAGATAAAAGGCGCCAGGCAACCACTGAACTTTGCTGTTGCATGGCAAAAGCTGGCATGCACAAAGGAATGGATATGTCCGTGTTTCAATAAAACTTTATTTACAAAATTCAAACAGCAAGCATGATTTGAACTAACCATTGTTCCAGCTAGCAACTTTTTCTTTTTTGATTACTAAATGAAGTTAATGAGTCTTCAAACAAATGGAAAATGTAGTGTTAGCAGTTCAGCATTATTCAGGAAACACTTAAAATATCTACAGCTATAAATGTTTTTCTGAAGAGTAGGCAATGAGCCAAGCTAATCTTAAACTTAGCCTCAACATTTTAAAAAAAGTAAAACTACATCAGTCTATTGCTGAAACAGAACCAACTTCCTGTCTTCAAAAAGGGAAATATTTGAAACTTGTTGAAGCAGAAGTCATTTTTAAAACAAAAAATATGCACATAGGTTTTAAAGATTTATACTAAGAGTGAAATGGCAAAACAACAGAAAAGAGAAGCCCACATTAGGTTACATCGTTGTATCCACTAATTTCTTCCTTTATTCTTTCTTGGCTTCAGTTTGTTTTTTTTTTTCATATATAAAAAAGAACAGTAAAACAGCATACAACGTGGACGACACTGGACCATATAAA
>PVKN010033697.1:0-11983 GCA_004027915.1 Capromys pilorides
TGTGCATTCATATGTATGAATCTGTGATCAATTTGAAATACTTGCATAGTACTTTAATAGGTAAATATATACAAAAATATCAAGTAAGAAAAGGTTTTCATGGTAGTAAAGAACTACTAAGAATAAAACATAGCATAAATACTGGAATGGCATATATATGACCAGAACTTTTAACAGTTTGGGGATAGGATATCACAGAAAGTTCTACTATGTCATGGATATGGACAGTGTCCATGATGCTTATTGGTGGCCAGGTGACACTAGTGAGACTGAGCTACTTCTATTTCTTTGATGTCCATTCTGTAGACTGGCACAGAACCATGACCCATAGGGTGCAGAAGTCATTTGTAGAGTATGCTGATGGACATATTTTGCTACTGTATACAAAAGAATAATTGAAAAACTGCTATTGTATACATTTTTCTCCTGTGTTTAATTGTTTGCCCTATTTTGTGGGCTCTTTCCATTGTCATTCATAGAGTTGTGGTTATTTTGATCCTTTTCTAGAATATCTTTTGATAGTCTGTGTAGTGTTGGCTTTGTCATCATGAAATTCTTCAGTTGTTCTTTGTCTTGGATATTTCATTTCTCCATTGTACTCAAAGAAAGTTTTTCAGGGTATATCAGTCTGAGTTGGAATTTATTTTCTTGCAAGACTTGTAGTAATTTGCTCCATGCTCTTTTCGACTTGGTGGTTTGTAAAGAGAAATCTGCTATTATTCTGATGAGTTTTCCTTTAAATGTGATCTGTTTCTTTTCTCTAGCAGCTTTTACTGTACTGTTCCTGTGCTGAATTTCTGGGATTTTGATTATTAAATGTATGGATGTGGCTTTGTTTGGGTTGACGCAGTTTGGAGTTCTATACGCTTCAGTTACCTGAATGTCAAATTATTTCCCCATATGTGGGAAGTTTTCTGCTATTACTCTTGACTATATTCTTTTTATATCATTTGTATTGACTCCTTTCTCATTGATGCCTATTTGTCTCATGTTGTTTATCTTTGCATTGTCTTGCAGATATTAAATTATCTTTTCCTGTATCCTAGTTATTTTTAAGAGATCTTCTCTTACCTTTTCACTAGCTGCAGTGGTGTCTTAAGGTCTGAAAGTCTGTTTTCACTTTCACTGAAATGGTTTTGCCAGCTTGTGATTGAGATTTTAATTTCCTGTATAGCAAATTGAATCGGTTTCATGCATTGTGTTCCTTTACTATATTGCTCATTCAAGGATTCCATTGTGCCAGGTGTGGTGGCACACACCTGTAATCCCAACACTTGGGAGGCTAGGTAGGAGGATCAGTGTGAGTTTGAGGCCAGCCTGGGCTACAAAAGTAAGCTCAAGGTCAGCCTGAACAGCATAGCGAGACCCTGTCTCAAAAAGACAAAAAAAAAAAAAAAAAAAAAGATTCTATCATTTTTCTATTCTCCTCTATTTTTCAAATCAGTGTCTTCTTTAGAAGCAATTAGTATATCTTTCATTAAAGCTATCATTTCTTTTTTTTTTAACTACAGAAATTATTTCTGATCTGATTTCCCCCTCTATACCTTTCTGCAGTTGTTTCTTTGCTTCAGATGCTATTACTTCAGAGACTTGAAATGTATAATTTCCAATTTCTTCTTTGCTATTGTCTTTTGCATTTGTTCTGGGTGGGTTTGGTGCCCGAGAGCGCATTTTGCTCTTCTCTTTGTCATTTTGTGTAGCACTGTCTTATGACTTTTGGTATAGAGCTTTGGTAGAGCTCTTACCTTAGCACCAGATCTGGATCTATCAAGTTCAAACTCGTCTAGGTGGGTGTGGCTTGGGTCTGGCTGCTGTGCTCCACTTCTTCCTACTGCAGCCCTTGGAGGTGAACCTGCTACACCACTCTGAGAAGATGATCTGCTCCAGGGTCAGCTGGATGAGTCTTGCTTCTAGCCTCTCTGCAGGGAGTTCTGCTGCTATTTTCCACACCAGGCCTGTCTGATGGATGAAGTTCCACTCACACCCTGGGCCTAGTTGCTGGGTTGAATGAATTTCTGAGGGGGTCCTTGGTGGTTCCATTCACATGCCTGGCCGTGTTCCTGGGTTGAATGAGTTTCCCATGGCCCCCTGGTGGTCCCACTCGCACAGTAAGATTCATTTTAAAAAACAAAACAAAAGAAAAAAAATAACAAAGAAGCTATAAGAAATTCAAAAGAGGAAAACAATAAGAGTAAAAATAAACAAAATTTTTTCAAGCATTAACTGCTCCTTTCAAAAGACCAGCAGAAATCAACAGTACTATTATCAAAACTATTCTGCATATATATCTAAATATATCTTTTTCCCTTCTTTCATGTGTCCTTTTCCTCATTTTAGTTTTTCTTTCCCATTAAATAATTTCTTTTCTTTCTATTATGCTATTGTTATTGAAAGAAAAAAAATCCCACACAAGTTGGTGCAGCAATTCACAGCACTTCTGCTCTTAAAATTTCACCTATTACTGTTGTTTTAGATGCGGCCTTTCCATGGAAACACAAAAACTCATGAAGAGTTTATGCTTAAACTATGGCTATAAAACTAGCTTCTTATTGGCTTTATTTATTAAACTTTTATCTTACAGTCTGTGAGCTCGGTTAATAGCATCAAGTGAGAGAAGCTAGAATGGCATCTCCAGTGCTGCGTGCCTTTGGGACCCTGCTGTATAATGTGGACTTTCCGCTGCAGCCAGGCTGACAATAAAATGAACCATTTATCCAATGCAAGCAGGCAGGGGAGGAGATGCCGCATCTTTTCTCTGCCTCCTGCTCCCAGAGCTGGCACGATGCTTCCTTTGGGCTGAACGTATGCACACAACACTTCATCAACAATTTTTCATGCTTTCTGTTAAATTACTTTTATTCTTCCTTTGTCAGTTTTCCTCTAGATACTCTCTACAAGTCGCACAGAAAAAAATTCCAGTCAACTAAAACTTTTTAATAAATTTTGTGGTCATTAAACCCTAGCAAGACAGGACTGAAGCATTTAGGGGGACAATATACATGTTCCCCCTAAAGATACGATATATATATCACATATATATATATGATATATGTATATATATATATCATATATATATACATACATACATACATATATATATGATATATATATATATATATATATTAAAATCTAACTTTTTTCATGTTATGTATTTGAAACAGAGTCTCACTATGCAGCTTGGACTCACAATGATCCTCCTGTTTTCAGCCTCCCTAGCACTGGGGTTACAAGTGTGCACCACCATACTGGACTCAGTTGCTGGCTTAGTGCACCCCGGGGACAGGGTCCTTGTGGCGTATAGGACTGAACTCTGGTCCCTGTGCTCGCCAAAGCAGGCACTTAGTCTACTGAGCTAGCTGGCTAGCCCTAAACCTAACTTTCCAATTGGAAGCTTTTATACAGTCCTTGGGCGTCTACTCCATAATGTAATTATTTTACCATCAAGAATATTAAGTGATGAGTCTACTTTCTTAATTTCACTCCTTTGCAGTTCTGTTTCTTAAAATACACACACACACACACACACACACACACACACACATACATATACACATAAGTATACACACATAGTAATATAGTTTAGCCTTCATAGTAGTATAGTTTAGTATTTCATTTGAGATATAAGCAACCTATTACTATTATGGTTGCTTACTTAAAATTATTTTTATGAAATTAGGACTTATTTTATTGGTACCATACAATTTTAGAATGGCTGGGCAGACAAGAGCAATCCTAATTCACTGAATAGTCTGATATATTTTATTGTGATAGATAATAATCAATGAGAAATCCAAAATGCTTGTCACCTTGAGCTCTTCAAGGTACCTAAAAACTCCATCATCCATTTGTTTTAAAGTGCTTGTTCTGTTATTATTGAGGTGTGTGGACTGGGGAGATAGCTCAGTGTCATAAGCACCTGCTGCCTGGCAAGTGAAAGGTCTTGAGTTCGATCCCTGACATATATGTTGATTCTATTTCCTTCATTTCTCTCTCTCTCTCTCTCTCTCTCTCTCTCTCTCTCTCTCTCTCTCTCTCTCTCTCCATGTGTATATATGGTGTTTGTGTACATCCTAAACAATGGTAGGAGTCTAAGTGTGAGAGACAGGGCAGAAGGATCCTGACTAGTAATGACAGCAGAAGTGCTCTCAGGAAAACCTGCAGTTTTCAGGCTTTTCTCAGCTGTAGATGGGCCGAGGCTTTCAATACTTCAGTTACAATCATCGGAAAATACGGAAGAAATTTTCTAAAAACAGAAGATAACGCCGTGGCTGTAAGAACTGATACCTCTCCTATTGCAGTTGTCAAGGTTTTGGGGCTAGGCTCCGAGTTCACCCTGCAGCACATATGCTGTGGTAGGGAATCCCTTTCAGAGCTTCTCTTCTGATGTGATCTCCCATCAAGTTTTCTCAGTGAAGGAGGCCAAAGGACGCCATGGGAGGAAAAGCTCTCCAGAGACCGGCCTCTAGTCCCTCAGCTAGCAGTGAGGAGAAAGGCCTCTGGGGAGCTTTGTCTAGACATGTGCCCTGAGCATGGTTCTTTGGGGTCCTCGTGGCCTTGACCTGAAGACAGCCTGTGTGCAGCATGCTTGGCACAGCGACTGGCACATGCAAGGCTGTCTATGTCAGTGCCCGTGCCCCTCTGCAGGACTCTGTGCAGCACCCCTGTGCCTTAGAGGCTCCCAACCCACTCCACTTGCTCCACTCCCTCTGCAAGCCTTGCATGCTTTGCTGGTGGCCAGCATCTTTCCTTCTGCCCTGTTGGCGACGGCCTGCTCCTCACCTGGACTCTGGAGATTTCTTCTGATCACCTAGAAATCAAGAGCAGGTGTGGTCTGGGGAAATGAGTTGCATTCTGGGCCACCCAGTTGTGTAGAAAATGTAGTTTTTTGTGCCTTCCTCCTGGTCTAACAATAGCCTTGGGGAAAGGGCATCTTTCCAAATATGTACTCTAAATATGTACTCTTCCTGAGCCTTAGAGCATCATGTGCGATGTTCTTGTATTTTGTAGTTTATCATTAATAATCCCTTGTGTGAAACATATCCTGTTCATCGTTCTGTGTAGTTCTTATTTCTTGATTAGGTCTGGAATGATACAGATTGTTCCAGCATTATGAATATGTTCGCAGGCTCAGCGTCTTGGTTGGGCTTTCTTTGCGCTCTCTCTGTCCGAGCCAGGCTCCCTTTTGTGGCTTCACATAGTGTATTTTTACACCAGCAGATCTATTTTGGGGGTTAGGTCATCAATTTCACAGAGGCCATCTCGTCTGTAGTTTGACTTGGGTTCCATGATGCTGTGGCTGAGTCTGCTGATGTCTTTCTGCTTTCAACTTATGGCTCACCTGAACTCTGTGACATTCACATTCCGGGCTTTGTTCCTTAATGCCACCCTACTTCTGGTATCTGTTTTTATATTGGTGAGAAATTTTACTGGTGCAAGTCACATAAATTCCTCTGAAGCTGGCTTAAGTAAAAATAGGGAATTTACTGGCTCATGGAACTGAAAAATCCACATATGAGCCTGGCTTCATGTGCATTTTGGTTCTGAGGTCAAACACTGTCTAAGATTCCTTGGGTTGCTGCCGTCATTGAGCCGACTTTCCTCAAGAGCAAGTAGATGGCGCTGTTCTAGTTGCCATTTCTGTATATACTAAATCCAGTTGCAGAGTTGAAGCTTCACTTTCTTAGGCACATACACTTCCTATGGCTATTAGAGTGGCTAAGAGAGGTTAAACTTGGTGACTAGTACTGAGTTCAGGCTCATGCTGAGTGTGCTACCTATTTTATCATTGTCTCTTTCACTTTGTGCTACTCAAAACATTTCTGTTGAAAGTATGTGGTCCAGTAGGTAGAATGGCCAGATCACCTCCGAGTGACTCTTTTAATTCTGTGGCTGTAGGGATAATTTTATTTGTGGACTTGACTGGACCATGGGGGTGTGTGGACATTAATATTGATGTGTCTGAACGGTGTTTGGTATGAGATGAACATCTGAGTGGGTAGAATGAGTAAACCATCCTGGCTTAAACAGAACAAAAGGTTGACTCTTCTGATGGTAAAAGAGATCTTTATCAGACTGATTTGGAACTTCATTGTCTCTCCTGGTTCTCTAGCTTGCTGATTGTAGAATCCTCATACTTTATAATTATCTATGCATATATACATATACATAGATATACGTCACCAACCTACTGGTTCTGCTCTTGTGGAGAATCCCAACAAATACAACAATCAATAGATGCTGGTATTTCCCTCCTCTGAAAATGAAGGGGAGAGGAATGAAGGTAGGGATGGAGGAAGACATGAGAAAAGCAGAGGAACAAGAAACGGTGCACTTGACAAATTTGTCCTGGATTGACGGTGTATATACTAATACAGGCCTTTCATCTCTTAACCTGTCAATTTGGGACAAGTAACATTCAAAATATCATGTAACTTTTCACTGACCCAATCCTGGTTTATTGGTCAGAACCCATAAACATTGTAGGAGTATATTCGTGGGTAGAACAAAATTACTCCAAAGGTCCCCTTGGAGGTGTATAATAACTATGGATATTTTATAAGATTTATTAACTTCATGGTTGATTTAGTTGATAATGTATTCACAAATAACTGACCAGTTATTGCTTGGCACCATACACCAAGGTATGTGAAATAAATGCAGGGAATTCCAAAATATGTAAAATGCATTTCCTACATCTCCATTGACTTATAGACCTCTTAGGGGATAAGACAAGTTAACAAATATCTGTAATAGAGGGATAAGTGAAATCGGGTTGATGAGAGGGGTTGGAAATACCATTGCAACTCTGACAATAAAGAGCATTTCCTGCCATGATATAGGCTTTGCAAAAAAGAGGGTCATTATATTTTTGTGTTTTTCAAGATGAGTAGAATTTTGATATAAAAGCGTAGAAGATGATTTCTTTTGAGAAACAGCATATACTTAAAATGCAACGTAACTTCCACTGGGATATTGAATACAGTAGTGTAGCCATGGTACCATACTACATTGAGGAAGGCTTCTTGAGAGTGGGGCTGGAGAAGCAGCCAGGGCCGTGATGATGGCCAACTGAAGACTATGCTGAGGACTGGTATCTTTAGAAGATGCAAGGAAAATGCCAGGCATGATGGTACAGGGTTAGAATGCCAGCACTTGGGAGGTTGAGGAAGGAAGAACCCTGAGAGTTTGAGGCTAGCCTGCCTATATAGTAAGTTCAAGATCACCCTGAACCCCAAAGCAAAATCCTGTCTCAAAAGCAAACAAGTAAGATATGGACAGAAATTTACAAATGAGTGCACTACTCAATGGATTAGTGCAAAGTCAACATACTTATGAAGCTGTTGTAAGATCACAAAACAGCACATAGCCAACATACAGGAAAAACAACTCATGCCTTTCTCAAAAATTATACTTTTATTTCTCATAGAAGGAAATAAGTCTAACATTTTAAAATTACACATAGATTAACACGACCTATTTCTGAATTCTACTTGTTAGTAATGTGCATATAATTTTATATCTAGTTCTTTCATGATTGTTGGTGAGATTTATTTAGGCTATTCCATAACCTCTTTAACACATGACTTTTTCACATTTTTGATGCTAAAGATGGGCACTCTGGACTTATATTTGCATGCCATGATATGCTAGTGGAGTTTGGATTGGAAAATTCTAGAAGCTGGATTGTATGTGTTGCTCGAATTAGAAAAGAAGAGAGATTTGAGAAAGGAGATTAGTTGGGATGTTACTGTAAGGATTTCACGAAAATAATGTAGAAACAAACTGTGGTATTAATGGAGAGAATATAGAGGTTGAGGCACCTTTACGTAATAATCAGATTTGGCAGTTAGTGAATTGTAAGGATAAATGCAGAACAGGCAATGAAACATGTTTGAACTTACAGCTATCAAAGGTGGCAAAGTTTTAACCAAATTATTAAAAGCTTGAACGTTGATTCAGGGATATTCTTTTTACTCTAAAGTTACACCTTACTAAACAATTTTACCAGCCTCTTAGCTTAGATTTGTGACAAGACTTCTTTTCCCAACTCTTATTTTTCATCATTGCTGTTGGACAATCATTCTTCGAAGGAGCTGAATCTGACAGAGAAGAAAGAAAGAGAACAATGGTAAGATACTTAAATTGCCTCCTCTCCTTGAACTCAGTATCTAGAGAAAGCAGCAGAATCTTTTCTATTATTCAAGCCTGACAGCTTTGTTGTAAGGACTGATAGGAGCGAGGAGAATGATGGGTCTGGGACTTGTGGGGAACATGAGTCCACACAGCTTTTAAAGTGATTTTATTCTGTGTGCTCACCTTTATCACTAATTCTTTCTTTATCTCTACACAATTTTTTTCCTAAAGCTGACACAAGCAATGGCTTTTTCCATTTTTTCAGTAACTTCTTTGTTTAGCTGGGAATGCACAGAGGTCTGGGAAACATATGGATGCTGTAGGATCGGCAGTTCTTCACCTTCATCCCTATTGATGTTGCAAGATGAGTGGTTGGCCACTTCTGCGGATCAATTTTTGAGACAGTTTCCTTGGATAAAAGTTCAGACATTGCTGGGCTGCCCTGTCTTAACGACCTCCTGTGGGATGGATCTCACAGGTTTTATGTGGGTTTTGGCATAGCTCTTTACATAGAGGTTCCCTTAATATCTTTGGTAGTATTTGTCCTATCATTGTATCCAGAAGCATATGACTATTCACTAAGCTTGTTTATATTGCTCCTTGCAGTGGATGGCTTTGACAAATGTTTCATCATAAATTTGTATTTTCAGGGTTATTATTGTGTTTTCATATCTCATACCCAGCACTAGCAAGAAACATTATTAATAGTATCTTATATTTCTAGGCAAAGATGTCTAAAAATGCTTTTACAAAGCATTTTTACATCTCTTATCTCCTATTACTCTCCCTCCACTTCATGAGTGAAGTGTTATTTCTCTCATTTTACAGATCAAGAAGCAGAGGCTCAAGGACATATGTAGTGCCACTGCCCCTGAGTTGTGGCATATCAAATCACATTTTCTAGACTCAGAGACGTTTCACAGTGCGCCTCTTCCCTGACTATCTTTTGTGCATAGCTGTAGATTTTCATGTTATGCCTCAACTGTTAATCAGAAGCTATACCCTTGCCACATGAAGATGATCTGTATATTGAATACACAGACAACATGTTATCCTCAAAATTAGTGGGGTTATTTCCTACCTGGAATCAGCCAGTTTCCAGGCGTTAATCGTATGGTGTAAGAATTTCCTTTTATCTTCTTTGCATTTACTTTGATAATTCTTGCATAATATGTGTATTATACCATGCACAAACAGGGTTTGTGTGTCTAGTAAACGTCTCCTACTGGGCTTACTTTCATTTGACTTCATAGCACTGACAAAAGCTTCAACTACAGCCTGATTATGATGCTAAAATTTGGCTCTCACAATAGTCTAGGAATTGAGTTAAGGCATAGGCAACATTTTTCTTCAGAAAAAAAATCTTTTCCTGAATTGGTTGCATAGATCATTAGCATGAAGTTGGGTCATTAGCAAATATATTAACTGGAACAATCAAAACAAACCAAGGGAAGAAAAGATATCTCTTCCATAAGATCAGTATTAACCATTACTCAGTAAAAAGATAAAAGCCTGAAATTGAGATGAAGGCAAATACAGCATTTGTTAATTTATGAGCATTATGTAACTCAATCACCCACTGGAGCCTACTGACTCAGATCAGTATAGCAGAAACAGAATGTTTTGAAGTTCTGTTCTTCTAGATTCCTCTCATGAAAAGATTTTTTTGGGTAACACTGAAATTTACAGAGCTGCCACAGGTAATGAGGATCTCTTCACAGAGCAGTGTACCATGTCCTTCTATCACAGGAAGAATAATCCCAGAGGTCAAAAAGCCGAATACACAGTTTTAAGCTTCTGGAAAATGACATGGGTGTACAGTTATTTAATTATTGTACATTTTGTTATTTTTTCCTGGCTAAACAGTGAATATATCCATATTTAATTGTATCACAGATCCATGAACATAATTTAACCTCCCAACTTCAATGGTAGTTGGAGAACGATCCAGCGTACATGAACCAAGTTGGAGAAATTAATTAGGTCTGAGGTGATGAAGAGTAAGCAGTTTGAACACCACTATGGAGATGCTGGAAGTCAAAGGGTTGGCAAGTATGATCTGTCAGGGAAAAGACAAAGCACTAGATCTGCAGAGCTAAAAGTTAGGCAAAAAAGTAGCCAAAGAAAAAAGGGAGGTATGAGGAGGGTGAATGTCATTTGACCATAAACATCAAGTAATTTGACGATTTTCTCCTTTGACAATGTGGGACTGAGTTTATTTTTAATGCAACAGTGGGCACATGATAGGAGGAAAGAGTCAGGCTGGCTACAAGGGCTGAGAGTTGGGCAGATGAAAATTGATTATTCTTGCCCACAAGAGACATTCTCTTGCATACTGTCATTAGATACAATTTAAAATGTGCAACAGCAAAAAACTTGCAGATGTAGTCAATTATTTACTTTTTCTAACGAATTTGACTCCAAGTTTGATTGACTTTTACCCATGGAATTGAACGATTCTGGAACTCATTCAGTAATACAAAATCACAGACTCAAAGGGAAGAAAACTTCAAGGTTATCCACTTGCCCTTGATGCAGAAATCTCTTATGTAGTGCTGAGGTCCAGTGAAAATCCAGCAGGGTAGTTCTCTGCTGCAGAGTACATGCTACTTGAGGAGATGCTTCATTCCACCATAGGTAGCCTTATTTTTAGTTTTGGCTTCCTAGAAAACATGCTTGATTTCTACCAACAATTTGCTTTTTCTTATGGAGAAACATCTTCTTGAGTAGATGTAGTCTAGCAGAACTGATAATCCGTGGCTGTGATCCCACCATGAATGAGATGTTAACCTGACCAAATGTAGAATTACAGTCACTTTGTCTCTCAAATTTAAGTCTTGAGGACAGTGACAATTATTTATCAAGAGCACCAATTATATACCAACTGGGGTACCCTTCCTGGCCTGGATTTCCCCTGGGCCTTTGTATTTCCTACTTTCTTATTATCTGAATTTATCTGCCCTGGTTTTTCTTGTTTTTAAAAATGACTTATTAGCTTCCTGTCAATTCTGTGTATGTCTATCAACTGGAAAGCCCTAAAATGTATGTAATTTACTGATATTTCATGAAGGTAGAGGAAATTAAAGACATAAAACATTTTGCATGATTTTGACATAGTCAGCATATGTATAGGCTGACTTTTGGGAGGTAGTGTTCAGATGGTACAACTCAAACATAGCTTGCACTTTAATAGAACATTTCTGAGAGGAGAAAAGTTTCACTGAGTCACTGAAGTAATGACTCCGCATTCATTCATTTAGTCATTAATTAACTCATTCAATAATCCAACAGATATTAAGCACTTACATTGTGCCAGGCACTATAATGAGCTTTGGGATAAATAATTAAGAGTACTTGAGATGTGGTGTGCTAGCTTTCTAATGAGGGTACTGCGATGAATGAGGTTTCCTTATCTGGATTTCTAGTCTTATATTAGTAATAATTACCAGTAATATTCAAAAATCGAACAAACATTTCAGCATTTCTCTGTCTCCCACGCTACAATTATAGGCATGTTCCTTCCTATATATAAGGAAAAATGCTAAATAAAATCAGAAATCTCAGATCTAGTTAATTAGTCTTAGGAATAGCAGTATAACTGAGTAATACAAGTTTTCTGCCAGGTATAAAGAAATACAGTTTTCTTTTATAACTATCATACAAAATGGACCCATGGTTACATTCACAACATCCATGAGGATAACTGTCTGTATAGTTGTGCAGGGTATGAAAATGTTTAGAAGTTCACATAGGTGAGGGTGAGATGGAGATCAAGAGATGGAGTGCTTCCTAGCATGTGTAAGGCCTGGGTTTTGATCCCAAGCTCTGAAAATCCAGAATTTCTTTTCGG
>PVKN010033698.1:0-11983 GCA_004027915.1 Capromys pilorides
ATGTGTTATATATATACATATATATGTATGTATGATGAGATTTAGGATTCAAATTTTTGAAGTTAAGATCTGTATGCTATTAGTAACCACATTGTACATGTAGAGAGAGTATTTAAAATATTTAGGTGAGTTAAGAATATACCTGGATAATTATATTTAAAACTTAGGAGGGACCGGCGAGATGGTTCAGTGGTCTAAAGCGCCTGCTTAGGAGGGCTCAGGCAACTGCGGGGACTGCAGTTCAATCCCCGGCACCACATGCTGCGCCAGCACCACCACCAGGGCAGGCTGAACCAGCCACAAAAAAAAATGAATAAATAAAGAAACAAACAAACACAACAAGCAAACAAATAAATAAATAAATAAAATTAAAACTTAGGAGACTTGGCTAGATTGTAGTCAGGTGGCTTTTACTTATCTCTTGCTTTTAAATATTGTAGGTTGTTGCTCAAATGATGTGGTTGATGGATCATATTTTTAAGTATACAAACTTCGGAATTGTTTCTCTAATTCATGGAGACTTCTTTATAAGGCAGGTGAGTGATAAGCATTCTTTTCATGGTAGTGGTCTTGTCAGTCAGACCCCTCAAAGGGGCATAACAAAACCAGTTGCAGTAAACAGAGCCATTTCCAGAGTGTGGAGGAGCTCCTCTGAGTCTTTATTCCCTAAGTATTCATTTTAGTCTAATTTGAGGACACCTTGGCAGAAAAGTAATCTCTATTCTCATCTGGAGATGTATCAGTTTGGTAAACATTTAGCTTGCATCTGCCATGTTCCTTTATTCCTCAGCTTTTCAGCTATTTGAATTGGACAGATTATGGTCGTGCTCAAAGTTCTTCCCTCAGACAGTTGCAAGGATTGCGCAGCACAAGTGAAGCACTTGGAGCAGGCCCTGTGACCTCCACCATCATTTTTGTTATGGCCGTCTCTGTCACATAGCTGTACTACCGCTGGTACTGTTATTTATGGGTCCTGTCATATGATACAGAAAATACCTCAGTTACCAGTAGGGAGACTATCTAATTAATAGGAAACATGGAAATTCACAATAGGAAAAGTATGTCTGATTTCTTTAAAACAAGAAAAATGTTACCAGAGAAAACAGTATTTTGATCTAAATTTTAAAGAGTAGGTGTGGATTTAATGAACAAAGGTGCACTGGGAATGGTCCAGAAAGGTTTAAGGCATACTTTAGTGTAGGAAGAAGAATCATTGTTAACCTAGTATGCTAACAGCTTCACATACTTCCATTTTCTCCTAAAAGGAAACCCAGAGTGCAGTACAGAAGTGTTCATATGTGTGGTCATGTTGTAGTTACTTTATCAGTTAGCAGTTTTAACCTGGGTTGTGTAGTGCTTTGTAAATTAAGTACTTAATGAGTAGCTGGCAAATTGAATGAAGCTTCTTCTAAGCAGCACAAATTTAGAAATAAGCTAGAAATGATAAGAGAACATCTAAACTGTATGAAATTAGGTGTCACAAACACATTTACTTTGCTCCACAGATTTATGTACATGCTTTTGTTTGCATGCTGCAATGCTCTGATTTTTTCTAGAAACATTCTTGCTGAAGTCCCAGGCAGAAAATAAATAGAAGCTTGTTTGGGGCCTCAGGAAGAAATGGTGGTAGGGACTGGCTGTGAAGTCAAGACAGAGTGAACAGTGAGCAGATAAAGACCTGAGCCCAGCACCTCAAAGAAGGCTACCTGATCAAGGGGATGCTTAGCAGCCGAGAGGGATCTAGAGGAAAACTAGCCGAGTCCCTGCTTGCACCGTGAGGTCTGGCTTCTGGTGCATGCAACAGTTGATCCTAATGATAATCCTTACATATCAAGAGAAAGCTAATGTGCTTAGTGGAAGATAGCAATGAAAACCTATGTGAGCCGGGTGTGATGGCACACACCTGTAATCCCAGCACTTGGGAGGCTGAGGCAGGAGGATCTGTGCAAGTTTGAGACCAGCCTGGGCTACAAAAGTGAGCTCAAGGACAGTCTGAACTGCATAGTGAGACCCTGTCTCAAAAAAAAAAAAAGAAAACCTATGTGCTCTGGTATATTTTCCTTGTTACTGTGATGTAAATTTTGTATGCATAAAGACTTGTTTTTCAAGGTACCTGAGTGATTTATAAGATTTGTTTCTCAAGAATGACATTTTCTCAGATGGGCATGGTGGCACACGTGTGTAATCCCAACACTTGGGAGGCTGAGGCAGGAGGATCAATGTGAGTTTGAGACCAGCCTGGGCTACAAAAGTGAGCTCAAGGCCAGCCTGAATTGCGTAGCGAGACCCTGTCTCAAAAAGACCGAAAAAGAAAAAAAGTGATGAAAATAATGAGACAAGATGAGGGTGGAATAGAAAAAAATACTAGTGTCTTAAAAAGTCTCCTGGGACTTTGCTGCTAGACTTTTTTTTTTTTTTTTTTTTTTTTGAGGTACCAGGGATTGAACTCAGGACCTGTGCTTGCTGGGCAACCAATTATTCTACTGAGCTATTTCCCTGGCCCATGCTAGACCATTTTTTGAATAGATCTTCCAAGAATAGTAAAAATATTTCACATACAGCTTTAGAAACTTAAAAGCTATCTTAATCAGTTGAATTAGCTAAAAATGGTCTTCTTTGTTTTGCATTGGGATACATTTAATCTGAAGAATGAAAGCATACTAAATATTCTGCAGAGCTTCTATAATTGTGTTGGTTGGAAACTATGAAGAAATCAGTCCTTTTGCGAGGAAGAACCTTTATACTGGGTTGTAGGTTTTGGATCTTCCTGCAGATTTTTCTGGATCCTGGTTTTCAGTCTGCACTCCATCTTGTTTACTCTTTTCTCTCACAGCTCAGATCCAGCCCGTTACAGTGCCTCATTACTTTAGCTTTTACATCTTTCCCTGACTGCACCACATTTCCTGAGGACTGTGGCTGAATCTTGTCCAGCTCCCTTGTGTGGGCCATTGTAATTGCCCTTATCTTCTCTAGTGCTCCTTTCATAGGGAGCCAGTGGAATTTTCAGATGTGAATATTAGTGACTTTTATTGAAAACAGTCCAGTAATTTCTTGTACAAAACTACCCATCCACAAAGTCCTTCTGGCGTAATCTCCGCCGCCTCTGCTCTGCGCTCTCTGTGATCACCGACGCCTGCCATGCTGACTTCCTACTGTTGTTTGAATGTGCCAGACTTGTTCCCACCTGTGGCTCTTTGCCCCTTTGCTCCTGACACTTGGAATGTGCCTGTCCCCCATCTTCATCTGGCTTTTCCCTCAAGCTGTCACCTTGTCAGACCAATTTAGGGGATTGCACCCAGCGCCTTCACATTGAACTATGTCCCTGGCTCTTTTCATCTTTTTTTATTTTGAGACAGGATATTACCAAGTTGCCCAGATTGGGCCTAAACTTGCAGTCTTCCTGCCTCAACCTCCCAAAAGTCCTGGGATTACAGATGTGTGCCAGGACACCCAAAGTCCCTGACCTTGGCTCTTTCTGTCCTCATTATCTTTTTCTGCCTAACACAGCACCAGCTGAGACTGCACTCCTTACTTACCACTTCCCAAAGTAAGATAGCAGCTCTCTGAAGACCTCCTGCTGCCTAGAGCCTGAGACAGTGTTTGGTAGTAAGAATCACTCAGTGCATAGTCATTGAGTGAGCAAATTGTGTCCTTTAGAAAAAAATTCTAAGTGTTAGTCCCATTGCTTTTTATTTTATTTATTTGTTTGTTTATTTATTTTGTGGGACTGTGGTTCAAACTCACGACCTTGCACTTGCCAGGCAGGCACTTGTGCCATGGAGCTATCTCCCCAGCCTCCGTATTGTTTTTTTTTTTAAATCACTGAATTAAAAAATGGAAATTAGTGATGGGGGGGTGACTATTCTGTGACTAGATTTTAATTTAGAAGGGGTTATTACTGTATTTGTATTGGGTTGGGTTTTTTGAGACAGGGTTTCACTATTTAGTACAGACGGGCCTCAAGCTAGTAGAGATCTTACCTCAGATTCTCTAGTGTGAGATTACAGGCCTGCGCCGCCACGCCCAGCTACTACTTGTAATCGTACTTTCGTATTTTCATTCCTGTGTACCTGGCCTGACGCTGTGTGTCTGCCTTCTAGGGAAAATCTCATCGTGACCAACAACTGGTGCTTCTCAAGAAGCACCTAGAAAATAATTACAGAAGCAGAGATCGAAGGTGGATTGTTTTATTTCCGGAAGGGGGTTTCCTCAGGAAGAGGAGAGAAACAAGTCAGGCATTTGCCAAGAAAAATAACTTGCCATTTCTTACACATGTTACCTTACCGCGGGTTGGGGCTACACAAATTATTTTGAATGCACTTGTAGTGCGACAGGAAAACGGAAGTCCAGCAGGAGGAGATGCTAAAGAACTAGGTATGATGGTTTTCAGTATTTATTTACTCTAATTGAAAGGTAAATTGTTGTTCTTTTATTATAGTTTTGTCAGAACTAACATTCAGTGAGATGAAACTAAACATTTTAATTTATCATTTATTAAATTTAGAAAGTTTTTGTTTGCTTTTAACTCAAGAGATAAATTTCATGTAGTTTGGCTATATGTACTAAGACTCCTAAAGATGTTAATAAATGATCTCATTATTTCTTTACAAAGAATACTTGTCAAAAGGAAATAATATGTAGTGTAGGCAAAGAAATTTACTGCAGCATTATTTATAACAGCAAAACATTAAAAATAGCCAGAAGAATGGATAAATAATTATCAAATATGCAAACAACAGACTACAGCACAACTATTGCAGATGGTATTTCTGGAGGGGTTTTGTTTTATTGGTGTGACAAAGTGCTTATGCTATAATGCTCATAGGATGGGGTCCAGCAGCTCTGGTAAAAACTTTATGAGCTCAGGTCTGCACAGGGAAGCAGCAGGAAATGAGTGAGGGGGAGGTACCAAAGTGTGAGCAGCGACAATTCTTGCCTCTGTTTCTTCATACTTCTCTGAGTTTTCCA
Organism: Capromys pilorides; assembly: GCA_004027915.1. Classification (NCBI taxonomy): domain Eukaryota; kingdom Metazoa; phylum Chordata; class Mammalia; order Rodentia; family Capromyidae; genus Capromys; species Capromys pilorides. The sequence goes on from PVKN010033698.1 coordinate 4,969, forward strand.
GTTAAATAATGAGAATATATTACCTTTACAACCAGGAAGAAGTAAGCCACACACAAGTTTCTTGGAGATGGCCTAGTAAGAAGATAAAAGAATTCCACTAGACCTGTTTCCTTAGTTGTATTTTGCTATTTTTAAATTAAGAAAAGTTAAAAGATGTGGCTCTCTCAGTCAGTTTTAAATGAAAGATGGCAAATGATGCCCACGAGGCTGCGCTAAATCTTGCTTTCATTGTTTTCTTCAGGCAGCTGCTTGGCAGTTAGTGCTTGTAATCGTTATATCTTTTTTAAAACAATGTATTTGATAACAGGGTCTCACTGCACAGCTTGGACTCTCAGTGATCCCTGTTTTCAGCCTGCCCAGGGCTGGGATTATAGGCATGTACTACGATGCCTGGTCTCTGCAGCCAGCTCAGTGTGCCTGGGGGCAGGTACCATGTGGCATGTGGTGCTGGGGATTGAACTCCCATCCCTGCGCTTGCCTAAGCAGTCGTTTAGTCTGCTGAGCTATCTCTCCAGCCTTCGTCATCTATTAAAAAGACAAATTAAGTCATTTAATAGAAAAGGAAAGTTGAGAATAGCTCCAGTGCTACAAAGACACATAGCAGTGTCAGCCAAGCTGAGTTGAGAAGCAGCCTCTGAAGGAAGGCTCTGAGAGCCTGCAGGCTGAGGCCCTCGCGGAGGTACTCTGTATTTGTCCTGCCTCATTCATTCTAGCTGTGCTGGAGAGATCATCAGTATACCTGAAAGCCAGTTTGTCCTGTGCTTTACTGTATTCTTTATGGCTTGGTACTTGCATTTCATTTTCCTTATAGTTCATACTTACTAGGATTTTATCCTAAAATCCCTAGGATTGTTTTATGATGCATACACATATTGAAATTAAGTTCTATTTAATCAACTTAAAAGTTTATCTTTTGTGTGTTTATTTTATGGTACGGCAGATACTAAACTGAACTAGGGTGATTTCTTCCCCTAATTCATTGTAAATCTTTTCAAACTTATGTGGAAATTGAAAGAATATCCAAGAGCTTGACCAACTCGATTCTACGGCATTTCATAGTGTATTTACTTATAGTAACTAGCACGTCTCGCATCTGTGGAAGATGGTCTATCCACTGTCCGTCTTCTTTGATTCTTAACACTTCTCAAAATAGTGTGCTTCACCCCTAAACATTTCAGCATATCTATCACTGGAAGCTTGTTACAGTGTATTTCTTTACCTAAACACTGCCTTTTAGTGCTACTATATTATTTTAAAGTGATTTCTTTTTTAAGCCAGGTGTGTCTTTAAAGCTGGAAGTAGCTTTACAAGCTTTATGCTTGTAACTTCAGTAGTCAGGCAGCCCAGGCAGGAGGGTCACCATGCGTTCCAGGCCAGCTTGGAATACCTGTTGAGCCCCTACTCAGTGAATGAGTGAGTGTTATTTTTGAAGTATTATTTTGCAGATTTTTTTTCTTCCCTTCAGAGTAGTATTCTAAAATCCTCAAAGAAATTAAGGCTAGTTTTTAACATAGTAAAACATAATAAATCCTTGATCTCATCCTGAGTATATCATAGAACATGAACACTGAAGTTCATCTTGTTTTTTCACAGAAGGTACATCAGTGAGTTTTATATTGTGCAAGTCATCTGTACTGTGTTATTTGTTGCAAATAAGAGTTGGTCAACTTTAAGCTATTGTGTTCTTTGTTCTCAGAGAGCAAATCAAAAGGCCTCCAGTGGATAATAGATACAACCATAGCTTATCCCAAAGGTGAGGTTTTAGATATTCAAACCTGGATCCTTGGATACAGGAAACCAACGATCACACATGTACATTACAGGTGAGAGTTCTGCATTAATACTTATATGTGCCTGGCAGCCCCCCTCACGACAGTGTACATACTTTACTACTTAATTTTTAATCTGCCAGTAAAAATAGTTGGCATGGTTTGTACTTACAGGGAATAAAAATCATTCTTATGCACAGTTTTTGGCAAGAAAAGATCATTTGCAGTAGTTATTGTCGCTGAGCAAGATCTCTAAAAATTACACTGTGATTATTTGATTGCCTTCTTTAAAAGTAACTAAAAGGCAAAAAAAGATAAATATGTACTTATTGGGGTAAGTAGATGTATATTCATAGAAGTGGAATTTGCCTTGGTAATTATAAATTCACGTAAGAGCTTCTGAGTGATTACATTGATAACTTAGAAATCTTTAGTATTTTAATATCCTTGTCTTTTATAAACAACAGCAAACATGTGGAACGTGTGTTCTTTGCTAGGTCCTTGACATATTTTTATTGTAGAATTGGATGGTTCATGTAAATGTATGGATATGTTTTTATTAAAGCATGGCTCTGATTAGGCCTGTGTACATTTGATCACATTGTAGGCTATTTAGCTTTGCTATTTCCTAGTAAAAGATGGCAGTGAACTTACAAATGTTGAGGGGTGATCTGTTTTCTCACTTTTTGATTTTAACCAATAATTTATAAATAATTAGAAAAAATGTAATCATAAGAGATCTTAGAAATTAATGAGTTTTGTGAGGGGGTGGGAATTTATCAGGAACAAAAATATGGCTATTGAATTCACAAAGTAGAGATTCTTAACCATGGGCCTCATGGATGGGCTGCAAGAGAATTTTTTATCTAAATCTTATCTGCAAAATTTTGCGTGTGTGTTATGATTCTTACAGAGAAGTTCATGTCACATTATGCTTGTTCCAGTTAGATATGGAGCACAGAATGGAACTTATTCAGTAACTTTGATTATAATTTCTAAAATGAAAAGAGACATTGTGGAAATTTAAAATTCTCCAGTCATTCATAAATGTGCAATAAATGATGCCAGATGTGCTGCTTCCTGAGTGAACCATGATGATAAGGAACAAGAGCACACCAACCACCAAAGGTGCATCTGAGACCCCCAGTGGGGACAAAGATGGCCTGTCAGGACTGGAAGTCACTGCTTCTACAAAACTTACCTGAAATATGTCCCAGGTCCATCAAACACAAAACTTTCTACTATAATACAATGCTTAGGAAGTGTTCAGCTTCATAATCTGTACTTTCAATTTGGAATTTCTCCTAAAATTGTGCTTGATTTAATTATTACCCTCCAAAGACACTTTGACCAGATTTAAAGTGACTGCCTTGGTACAGGGAGATAGCTCAGCAGTGTAAACGCCTGCCTGGCAAGCGCAAGGACCCGGGTTGGATCCCTGATACCACATGCAGTACCCATCCTGGAACCCAGGCACACTGTGCTGGCCTCCAGAACCAGGCATGGTGGTGCATGCCTGTAATCTCAACACTTGGGAGGCTGAGGCAGGAGGATCGATGTGAGTTCGAGACCAGCCTGGGCTTCAAAAGTGAGCTCAAGGCCAGCCTGAACTGCATAGGGAGACTCTCTCAAAAAGACAAAAAAAAAAAAAAAAAAGAGTGAAAGGGCTCTAATCCTAGCTATTTACATTATTTGAGCACACACACACACACACACACACACACACACGCACATATACATACTTATTTCTAGTGTTGTTTTAAATAATTGGAAACATCCTTGTTTAAAATTTTAAAAATATAGTCAAACAAACACAAAGTCAGAACTCCTCTGTCCCCTTGGTGTCCAGATCCTGCAGTGGAGCCTAAGAGGCCGTTCGTGGCTGGCATAGCCTGTCCCCGAGAGCTGCTGAGAACATAGCCGGTGCTCCTTCCCAGCTCTGTACCAGGTCACCCCTGTACTCTTGTGCTCCCCTTTTCCTAGCCAAAGTTTCCTGAGTAAAAATGACATTTGTTTACGAGTCACTGCCTTTGTTAATAAGTTTTTAAAAAAACTTTTTGTTAAAAGCAATTAAAAGAGTACCATATCTAGATTACCAGCGTGTGCAACCAAGCATTTTTGCAGGTTCTGGATTCCTGTGCTGGTGCTTAGGAAAAAACATACTAATACAGTCACTTCTTTCAGATGCTTTGCAATAAACTATTTTTCTTCCAGTAGCTATTCACTGCATGAATTCACTTCTTTTTTCTTTGCCCTATGTTGACTTTTAGAATTTCTAGGAGAGATGAATCCTGAACATACATGCTATATATGTATAAGACATGAAAATATATTACATAGATGAGAAAATAAACATTTGTGGCAGAATTACAAGCTAGATCCTATCTTACAAGTAGTTGGTGGTGTTATCTTTTAAAATCTGAACTTTGTTTTTTGTTTTCTTTTTTATTTATTGTTTTTAATAAGAAATAACAATGTAACAGTTTCAAAACACGTTAGTAGTACATTGCCAATATTTGATACAATGCATGTTGTTGTCCTTCTAGTAATTATACAGAGCACAGGGTGTAGATGTGATAATTTTTCTAATCATTGGTACAAAAATTTTCTTCTCATTGAAGTAAGAGAAAGTAGTTGTATACATAATCTAATGTTCCATAGTTGCAGTGGGTTATTGGCAAAACTGGCAGTGTTGGAAGTTGTTGATTTAAACCTTTTACAGCTCAGGTTGGTTGCAAGAAAACAAAAAAGGGAATTAAATGAGAGTAAGAGACTAGGAAAAATACCATATGATTGACAGGCAACAATTTTGTGTATGCTTAGATTTCTAAATTTCTGTGTAAAAATGTAACTGCTTTTATCACGTTCTGTAGAGATTTATTAGGATATCAATGATTGATAGAAAATACCAATTCCAAATTAAGTCTAATATTTTTGATACTCAGACAATTATATTAAGCTCAAGTACCTGTGTTACAGAGTAATAGTATCACTAAGCTTTTCTTCTGGAGGGCTAAGAACATAAATTTACAGACCAAAATTTAGAGAACAAGAAGGGCTACAAGGATAGCCAATATTTTGGCCCTGTCCCTTCAAGGTCAGTGAGGATTCAGGACATGAGAGAACCTGTGCTGTAATATCCTATAACACAGTGTTTTCCCAAATTTTCTGTTCAAGGAGATTATGGGACCACAGAGGAAAGGGATTGAAGATACATACTGTGCCTAAGGAGAGTCACCTAGAGAGAAAACATTCTTTCAGGCTTTCACAGAGAGCAAACTGATCAAGCAATGACTGTGACTCATCCAGATGGCTGACACTGACAACAGTTCTACAAAGCACTGTGTACATGGTTTCAAAGTAAATCCTGAGGGGATTTGACTGACCTTGGGAGATACAAAAGTTACATGTTTTGTTATGCAGGTCTTGCTTTAGGTTGCCCTTAACCACCCAGCAGAAAAGTTTAACCATGAGGCATAAAATGTAAAGCTAGATTAGTATGCTGAGCTGTAAAATCTGAACTTTGGAGAGGTGTTCGGAAGTTAGTTAAGTGTGAAGAAAGAAGGGCAAATAGGGGTTAAGTACCCAGGCCAGTCAGCTAAGGAAACGTGTGAGTCAAAGCCTCGGGGCACCTATCTGAGACTTCAGTGGCCAGAAGTTGCTCCAGCTTTCATGAAGGAATTAATTGTGGGCGCCAGCTGATATTCTGGGAGAAATGTGTTTTAAACTACAAAACACCTTATAGATATGGAGTCTCCTTATTACGATATGTAAAGTATCTAGTGATTATTGATAACCCAGTCTTTGTAAATCAGCATTCTCCATATGCTGGATCTCAGCTAGTTAGGACTTCGTTTTTTTCCCTAGTATCAGAGATCAAACTTTGGACCTTGTGTTTGCCCAGCAGGTGCTTACACCACTGAGCTATCTCCCTAGTCCCTACTTAGAACTTTCAAAGAAAAAAATGTCTTATTTATTCTTTCCCAGTGTTACTTATATTTTATTAGTTGGCTTACATCTACATTTTTGAACTTTTTAAAAATAAAGCTTTTTTTTAAAAAAAAAAAAAAAAAGGAAAAGACTAAAGTTTAATTATGGGCAGTATTTGAGGGTAAAATATTTTTCCTCCCCCCTCTCATTTTTGGCAAAGAATAAGACTACTTATGCCTATTGAGTAAGTAGTGGGTACAACACTGTTAATTGTTTAATAGGTAAATTAAGTCTGACTAGACTTTAATTATAGGGAAGAGTATTTATGGGGCTAATGTAACTGTCTGCCTCACTCTAGATTAGGACAGTGAGTTAGAGATGACAGTGCTCTTGTGCAGAAGTAATACATGTTTTCATTTTTTGAATCTTGAGAAAAATGTAACTCCAGTGTAGTAGCATAGATTATTTAAAGCGTAAGTGTCACTTTTGTGTTTAATCTGACTAGGGCATTGGATACTTTGGAGAGGCTTTCAATTAGGGACTTTGGGTTAGATTTTTAGTATGGGGTGAATTAATTCAGAAGAGGAATATTTAACTTACATTTTTAAGACAAATATGCTCACTAGCAAGAATATACACATATTGACATTTTCCCATATTTGCTTCAGGGCTTTTAATTAACAAAAGAAATTATATAAACTGAGTGTGGTGGTATAGACCTGTAATCCCAGAAAGAGGATTGTTGTGAGTTCAGTACCAATCTGGGCTACAAAGCGAGCCCAAGGCCAGCATGAACTGCAAAGAGACCCTGTCTCAAAGCACCAGCAACAAAAGAAATTCTTTCAAGCCAGTCAGATTTGCAAAAATTAGATGGTAACATTGACACGTGTAGAAAAAGTACAGACTTCATTATGATTTAGCAGTTTCGTATCTAAATTATATCTCCATTGTGAAACTGATTGTCAAACAAATGAGAGAAAAATTTGTTTGTGAGAAAAATAGCTAATATTTAAAAGCAGTATGCAGCCAGGTGTGGTGGCACCTGCCTGTATTCCCAGCATTCAGGAGGCTGAGGCAGGACAATTGTTGTGAGTTCGAGACCAACCTGGGCTACAAAGTGAGCGCAAGGCCACTGTGGAGTGAGTAAGACCCTGTCTCAAAAAGCCAAAAAAAAAAAAAAAAAAAAAAGAAAAGAAAAGAAAAGAAAAGCAGTATAACATTTAGTAATTATATACCTAAACATATTTATATTTATGATTAATATATAATTTTGGTTTTGTCTCTGCTTTAACCTTTATTCAACAAAACAACACAAT